>APFE031109919.1:68697-101870 GCA_000404065.3 Pinus taeda | reverse complement strand
TCAAGTGTAGAATGTGAGTCATAGAGTTCTTTCAGCTTTTGTAAGGCTTCAAAGGTAGTTGAATATGATGAAATATGGTGACTCACCTCTTCATTTATAGATGTTGCGATTAATGCATAAGCTTTGCTGTTCTTGTTTTCCCAAATGACGAGCTCTTCTTCTGAGGTAGGCTGTACTGGGTCATTGTCTCCTTCTTCGACACACACTCCTTTCTACAACTCATTGAAAATGAGGGTGTGTTTTATCATCCGAGACCATTTAGGATTGTTCTCCTTGCCAGTGAGAACTATTCCCACCATGGATATGATCGAATGCATTCTGTAAAAAAAAGACTTATGCTGATAGAAAAATACTTTTGCCAATATACAGTAAAATTGTACTCAAAAGGGCATTCTCAAAAGATTTCAAATCTCTTCCTCATATACCAATATGTACGTCAATATCTCATGCTACAACTTTATGCAATATATTTTCTCCAAACTTATTTTCTTCAAATCCCTCCAATGTTTGATAAAAGCATTCAGGATTTCATTCAAATATTATGTATTACATATCACTTCAATGTTTTAAATGTAATATATTTACATATTACATATCACTTCAATGCTTTAAATGTAATATACTCCCATTACATTTAGATATTACATATGACATCAACGCTTTAAATGTAATATATGCCCATTACATTTACATATGACATATGACATTAATGCTTTAAATGTAATATACGCCCATTACATTTACGTATGACATATGACATTAACGCTTTAAATGTAATATACGCCCATTACATTTACATATGACATATGCCAATACCATACAATGAAGCATGCAGGCGTGATTGGAGATGGCTCTTGGCTGTATGGTGTTCTCCAGTGGAGTGCTAGTTGCTTCTATGAATTTCACCTCTCGTACCAAATTGAATGTAAGTGGTGATTCTGACAGTAGAAGTAATGCTGCTCGTCTAGGGTTGAACACGCCTTTCTTCAGTTCAGCTTCTTGCCGCTCGTTGTCTTCGTTTGTGGGTGTGTCATTAAGGCCCTACTTGAATTTCAGTCATATGGTAGTGGAGAGAAGCATTTCCGTGATGGTAAGAGCAGGTAAGGCTGCACTTGGCTGCACTAAGAGATCTAGGTCCTGTAAGTCAAGAGCTTGAACCCATGGATTCCAATTACGGATGCGGACTCCTGCTAGAAGAAGAGTGGTCAAGTGGAGGCGAGCCAAGGTTCATAAATGGTTGGTGCCTCAAACAAATCCTAACAGTGGAAAGGGAAGCGACGCCAAAAGGATACAAACGCAGTAGAGTAACGTAGCAGCAGTCAATGGTGTAGGTAGGCTTGACAGAAAATGTCAGGCAACTGACACCAACGAATATATGGGCAACGTACTGTATGGAGCAGGGTGCAGGTAATGGAATATGGAGCAGAGCATAGGTAATGGAATATGGAGCAGAGTGCAAGCAGTCAGTCACACAAGGGAGTTACAAGGCACAAGAGCTAAAAAAGGAATTGGCTCTGATACCATGTCAGGCTAGGCAGTAACTCCATTAGGCAGAAAAACTGATTCATCCTATTCCATTAGGTATGTTATTGTTATATACAAAAGGGTGTGACTGTTCAGTTCATCTCCTGATGACTGTTCACATTCCTAATTTAATTATTGACATGAATTCACCCAATTGTGAGGATTAGGTGTCAACATGCACAGCAGATTTTTGGGGCTCAATATCCAATTTTGAGCAAACTGAAGTTGGCATTATATTCGATGAAGCCCCTGAATCTATCAAACAATTATGCAGATTTTGATTGTAAAATTTCATAGGTCAAGAGAAAAGAAGGGGTATGAGAATTAGATCTATCTTTGATCAAAACATCATCAGTGGCTTCTACTCTATTGGATGGTGGCTTACCTATTCCTTTAGCTACCTTGGACAATACAAGATTTGGAAGAGGAGAAGAAGGTGCAACATTTAATTCTTTGAGTAGCAATTTTTGTTAATGTTTGAGCTTGCTAAACTCAAATAAAGAGATGTTTGATTTAGTCTTCTTCATGTCTTCTATGATATTGTAATCCATAGAGTCAGAGACTACCAATGTTTTAGATGGTAAGGGAGGATTGGAAGATGATGGCTGCTTTTGAGTAGGCACTGTTGTAGTCTTATTTATGGGAGCCTTATCTTTGGTAGTAGGACTTACATTTTTCTTCTTTTGAATTGGTTGAATAGGCTCTACAGCTCCTTTACTCCTGGTACTTACTGGGAAAGTTTCCTATTCACTTTTGGTATCTAAATTAGGAAAAATGAACTCCCACATACCATGACATTCAACAACCTCTTCTTCCTCAATTTCCTCTGATGATAAGATTGTATCTTCATCTTCATCATTATTTGGATTTGATTCTGCATTAGATATAACATTAGGTAGTTTTGTTTCATCTCTTTTGAAGTTCCTAAATGGCTTTTAGTGGAGGTCTCAGGTACTTGTTTCTTAATTTCTACCATTTTGTTTGACATGGTTTTTAAAACCTTTTGTAGACCCTCCATATCATATGGATCTTTAGCCACTTTTCTCTTTGAATCATCTTTAAAAGTAACTTTTTTGGACTTTCGCTCTTCAAGGGCGGTTTTCTTCTCTAAGGAAATGATACGTTTTTCCACAATGATTGCTTCTTTCATATTCTCTACTAAAGTGGGCTTTGCGGCTCTATCTATGAAGATTGCTATATTCAAAGGTAAGGCAGATATATACCATTCACTTTGGACTTCTTCACTAGGTTTATACGTGGTAGGAATCTTGTTTAAGAGCTTATTAAATCATGAATTGAAATATTTTATAGGTTCTCTTGATTTAGTTTTAATGTTTGAGATATCATTGATTAATGTCATTGTAGACCTATCATCACCGAAATAATCAAGAACTTCTCTTGGAAAGTATTCCAACTAGTAATGGATCCTGTTGGTAATGAAAAATACCAGGACCCAGCTGCTCCTTGTAAGGTATATGGGAAAAGCATAACAAAAAATCTTCTTATGTCACTCCATTTAAGTTTATTGACAACATAAAGTTGTTTATGTGTTCTTCTGCCAGTATGCCTATATCTGGGTTAAACTTTGGAAACAATTTTTTAGGATGAGTTGCCAATTGACTCAAGGGTGCAGGCATCACAATTACCCCTAGATTTTTCCATGGTCTTTGTGCCGTTGTTGAGCTACTGACAGAGGAAAGCACAGATGAAGTTATAAGTGGTTGGGAAGATGATGTTGAAGTTCTAGTATCCTGTTGAACAACAATATGGAGTTGGGGAGTAGATTGTTGACTTTGCAATGGATTAGATTAAATGGATGATGATGATGAAAGAGTCTCATTATTAGACTCTTTAGGTGTCTTCCTTGCTCCTTTTCTTTTAGGCAAAGGGAATTCTATTGGTTCAATACCAAGATTTTCACTCTGTAATCTGTTAAGAGGATGGGAAGGAATGTATTGCGAAGTCACACTACTTTGAGATAACTCAGATTTCTATGGTGATATTGAAAATCCTAGAAGTTTATGAATTAAAGATTAAACTTTAGGAGATTCAAGAGTGGATTTCTCTAATAAGTTCAGATTTTCAGCAATGGTTGTTTTCTCAACTTCTCTCTTAGAAATTGGAGATTTAGAATGCGAGGCAGAAGTTGGGGGAGGTTTCAAGGGAGATTTACTCTCAGAATGGGATATGGATTTGGTTTTTCTTGCCATTCACAGTTCATGCCCTCCTTCTAGTGCCAAATATGTTGATGCCTCTAAAAATGCTACATCAACATCGGGGAAAACCACCCCATCCAGACCTTAGTGCAACTCCTTTTCCATTTGGTGTGGTGGCTTTGACTGGATGTAATGGGACCAATTTCCCAGTGATATATGAGTTGGTGGGTGATTGGTTTGTAATGTATAATGAGAGTGATAAGTGCTCTATTCTAAAGTGCAAACAATATACAAAGATAACTAATTTATCCCAGATATTCTTCTAACAATGTGATTATTGATTGTTTCTATTAACAAATAAACATAAAGATGACTTATTGATAGACAGAAATGAGAATTCATATGATGATTACTTTTTTTAATTAATTAAACAAAATAATAATTAAAACATTATCGCATTGATAATAATATATCACTGACATATATATTTAAAATATGACAATTCTGAAACGTTCAAAAGTGACAAGTTAAAGAATTGTTTTAGAAACATATACATATCAATAATAACAAAGTTCATAAATGCTAATTCACATAGAGAAATAAACCGAAAACATAGATAATAGTATTGTATGCATTTGTATCTCCTCTGATGTAAATCACATTCAAATTCTGTTTTCTAATTTGGGAATGCCTTTATAGGATGCAATAGCGCAAATCTCATAAAAGCCTCTTTGTCAAAATTCAGAATTTTGGTCTAGTCTTTTATAAAAAATATGTATCAGAATTACAATAGTGCAACCTATGATTTAATTCTTAACACAAAATTGCGAACCCTTTCTAAAAACATGAAAGGGTCTTTAAATACTACAAATAACAACAAACTATGAAAGAAAGTCGCTATGTGCTGGTATAACTAAAAACACATAAATCTAGGATTTATTCTGAAAATATCAATGTTATGGCGGTCGAATGGATTCACTGTATCGGCTTATCTTCTTGTGATTGCATTTGACAAATGGCTAGTATTGGCTAGATTTCTGGTGGCTAACTCATCCAGGAGTGTAACTGAGCTGTATAGGTGGCATCGGCAAGTTCCTGGATCATGCAGTTGATCGCATCCATGAGACACTTCATTTTCATTTGCTGATTGTGTGGTTTAACAAGGAAAAACCAGAACATTTCCCATGTTAGGCCTTGAATGCCTTTGATCAATTTTTCCCTTTGTGTTAGCTCTTGTTTCCACTTTTCTTCTAACAATTTTACTTTTGGGAGTTTTCCTGGAGAGCAGTCTGAAATTATATTAGATAAATGCAAACTATTGTTGATTAATTAATCCGATTATTTGCTGTTGTTCTGCATCTAGATGTCGCTCTCTCAACTTTCATTAATTGGGACTCCCCTTTGGAAAGCAAGATTTCCTTATGTGACTCCTGTATTCTTGGTAGATTGGCAACTTTTCCCTCTTTTGAATCTTGCCATGATAGAAAATTAGTTAATCGTTCATCTGCCTTAACTAATTCAAGCCTTGCATCCACTGATTTTTCAATCGTAGATGCAGAAGTATCACATAAGGGGAAGGCCAATGATATATTATGACATAGAATATCCAATTGCCAAGACAAGGCCTTGGTTATTTCCAGGGCTTCAGTTATGAATTCATTTACTTGGGGATATCCTTTGAATCGCTCTATCTGATCTTTCATTTGCACGATTTGCTCTTCTTTTGATTTCTTCTCCTGCTCGCTCAATAGCTATAGTTTGCTCAATGCTTGAGACAACTCTTGCTGTTTTTGGATGGCCTGTTCATCAATATTCTACTTTTCATGTTTTAATTGCTCATTTAATTTTTCGTTAAGTCGCCTCTGTTCTATCACCTACTGATCAAGCTGCTCTATTTTTTGTTGTCATTCTACCGATTGTGCCTCTAGCTGAATCATTGCCTGGTATTTTTCTTTCAACAGATGGCTAACCTTTGAAGCCTTATCCATTGTCACTGCTGTATAAGCTCTGGCATACTAAGACAGTTTTGTTACATTTTCTGAGGGATCGACCTCTGCTCTCCATACCACGTTCATCATTTATGCCTCGGGAGTTAAAAGAGGACTGTGATCACTTTTCCTCTTCTTCCTCTGTCTTTTGACTACAACCGTATGCTTAGGACTGTAGAAGACATCCAGTGGTGGTATTTCTTCAATTTGTAGTAAAATCTCCTCAGTGGGATTTTCAAGGATAATCTCTATGTCTTTTTGGAACTTGGGTACTTGTTCCAACAATTGGAACTATGTTGACTACTGATTTCTACACTATAGACAGTTCTGGTGTAGTGAACCCTTGGGTTTTCTTGAGATTACTGATGATTGAATCAAACTGTTCCCATTCCTTGATTAACTTGGGATCAATATTAATATATGTATCAATGGGTTCACTAGCTGTTACTTGCTCCTGCTCCTTTTCAGGTGTCTTCTCCTTCTCAGAAATATTTTCAATTTTGGTAGTCTTCTCAGTAATTTCCTTCTTACCGTGCCCTTGTGGTTGCACCATAGAGGTTGTATTTAATAAGTCTAGTGGTAGTGTTTCCAATTTCTAGGCCCTGAACTTATAGAATTCCTCTAGTCCTTTTACTCCCAATTTGATTTTGGCCATATGTTTGACTTGAGAAAATACTTCTGAAAAAACAAGCAAGTCGTCGAAGCTATCCTCCTCATGATCAAATTTGGCGACTTTAGCGTGAGAGGTAACATTGTAGGCAACCTTTCTAGGATCGTACTGTCTTTTTGGGATAGTGACAAGTTTTAACAACTTTATTTTCTCAGCCTCCTTCTCTGCATGTTTAAAATCATTCAGGGTAAAAGCTCCACATCGAAGGGGAAATGTTGGCCACATGTGCCTTTTATAATCCCTAAGGGTCCCTGACATTCCTTCAACTATTATTTGATGTCCTAATTCCCTAGCCAGTAGTTTATCAGGGATGTACAGAGGAAGAACATGAGGATTGGCAAGGCTACCGAAAGCTCTTATGTAGGTGAATCTCTCTTCTCCAAACCAACTACCAATTGTAGTTAGGTCGATTGATGCTTCCTTGGATAACCTAGGAGTAGGCTTATTAAATATCGCATAATACATGGGAAGGATAAAACCATGACAAATTATATACATGTGGTTTTTATAATGGACATTCCATAACTCCTTATGATAGATGTGAATGGGGTTGGGATCCTGGGGAGTCCATTTCCATCTGAGAGTGGGGTATTCGGAATTAAAATAGATAATTCCCACAATATAGGCACTCATTTAAAAGGGAGGTATCACCCGGGTAGACACAAACATATTTTTTCTATATTCAAGTATCTCAGTGGCCATTTTATCAAAAAAAATGTTTTCCCAGTCCATGATATAGACATTAATTGTAGCTTCCACTAGTGGGATCATATCTATAGATAATTTAGCATAATCATGGACTCCGAAGAGTCTGCACATCATTGCACCAGCATAACAATAACAACTAGCCAATGAATCTATAAAGTACATATCCAATGTTTCGTGCTTTTGTTTGGTCAGAAAATGCCTCCATTGTCTGATATGGTCAGATTCAATGTCATTCTCCTTGGGAAAAGCCTCGAAAAATGCTTTGTTATACTACTTCTCCGGTTGAGGCAAATGATACATTTGTCTAAGGTCCTCTGCTCTAAATGAGCCGAACACTTTTCCATCAACTGTAGAGAATGTCTTATCTACGGTCGCAGTGCTTTCAACAATCCACCTGACCACATCATTATAGGGTAAAACGTTGGCATGTGCTGCTATTCTATGTAGATATGAGCAGGCCAATTCCTTAAGATTATTCTTTGATTTGGTCTTGGAAACTGTTTTTGCTTCTTCTTTGAGTTCTTCAGGCTCCTCTACTTCCATCAAATTGTAGACACCCTCCCAGGATGCTTTGCCTAAACCAAGGCAGGTAGTATCAGATATCAATCCTTTCTTATTTGGTTCTTCTTTAGCTACAACAGGGGCCTTAGGTTTCTTCACCTTCTTCATCATTTTCTCCGAATTCATCAACTCAAATTTGTTCTGCACAAAAAATGAAAAACGTAACAGAGAAATACACTAACTAAAAGCCAATATGAAATGAAAAATAGATATTGTAATTTACGAATGATAAATGAAATGTAATAAAGTATTACCATGGGTGAAATCCTCGAAGAACTCAATCTTAACTTCTAGAATAATGTCCTCAAAAACCACCAATCGTGATAAATAAATGTATTAATTACAATGTCGCATCACACATATGCATGATGGTCCTTTAAAGCGTATCTTTTGATTTTCCCGATCAGCCATCAGCGATAAATCACATATCACAATCGAGAGATTCATCGGTAAGGCTTAATGTTTTTGGACTGATAACCCTGATTGCGATATAGGTAAGGAATGTAATAAGGCGGAGGGATAATTAGCGGACCATTTGATTTATTTCTTTTTCGTTTATTATTCCTTTTAAGATTTACGCCTGCTAATAATACCTTTTGACAGTCTTTTCTTGAAACGTGCACCTTACTTTATGATATCGCAATTGGGGAATTCGAAAGGACTTCCACTATGTGTCACATGATATGTACAATCACTGATTGTGATTATGTTATCGGATTAGAGGTTTAGTATAGACCTTTTGGGATGCATCCTTGTTTATCTTTGCGATATGCGATCTTCGATCGTAGTATCGCATTGGAGATTTGCTTATGAGGGCTTTTCAAAGAATCATATTATATCACATTTTAACAAAAGGTTTTGGATATTAGTTCTATCGCATCGAACCTTTTGATAAGGATTTCCATGTGTCTGGTGCTTAATTCCAGGCAAGTGATTTTTATTGAATCATTGAATTTTAACTAAGTCTTAAAAAGCGACCCATTTCTATTTAAAGTTTTTTACAAAAAATTTAGAAATGGTGGGGGGGGGGGGTTGTTGTACAACACAACACACTCCTATCCCTTTTTATCTCGAAACTGTTACCTCAAGTATTAACCATCTCAGAGCAGCTCCCCCAAGTCATTACACCTTTGGTTAGATACCATTCTTGTTTCCATCCCCGGGAGTTTATTCTACACCTGTCATGGTTAGATTGAGTTTACCTAACATTAGCTTAGGGATCCCAGTCTGGTACATCAATCCTCCCACAAACACTCCCCCTGATCAACTCAAACCTTACACTACTTGGACCCCAATTCAACTTGTTGTTCCTACCCCTTCCTTTCTTTTGTTCCACCACAACCTCAACAAGAACCTACTCCTGTTGCAAAAGCATTTGGTGCGGGGAAAAAGCCTAGAAAAAGGGAGCCAAAGGCAAGGCACCCAATCAACTCCAACTCCTCCTAAGGTGCCAAATCATAAACCGCCATGTGCTTCGTGTGATGTTGTTAGTAATGCCACCAATAATTGTACTCAACTCCCTCATCTCATGAATGTGGTCTCTGATACCTTCCTGGATTATAACATTCCTAAGGTCTAGGTAAGCATCTAAGAAGAAAAAATCGTTATGCATGAATCACCCTTGTGTTTTGTGTGATAATTATGGCCATTATTCTCATCGTTATCATCTTATTGAATAATTTCATGATACACTTAAAGTTATTCTCGAATTATAGGTCACTCGTAGTGATTCCACCTCTCTTCTAGCTGCAGGTTTTGGTCCCACTCCTATGCCAGAGAAAGAGGTCTCTCAACCACCCATCATTATCCATTCCCCTGATGTCAAGATGCTAGATAGTACCACCCCTATTCTCTGCTTATGTTCATCCATGGGATCGATCTATTGTGACTCCCTTGACGTCTCCTATTGTGATTCTCTTGAACCTTCTTCGACGAACACTTCAGTCTCCACATCTGTAGATGTCACATCTACTACTCACCTATCTCCCTTCCTCTATGATGCATATGTGAACCTTTTCTCTCATGAATATGCCTTAGTTAGGTCCTCTTCATCATGTTCTCTCTCTTCTTCAGGTCCCACCATCTTCCATTCTGATGAAGAAAGCATGGGAGCCATGATTACGCTTGATTATCCTTGGGATGATATGCACCATCATGCATACTTCATTCCACAGCAAACCCATGACCATTATGCTATGGATTCCAAAGAAATCATCCATGGTGAGGTTGATTGGGTCAATAACCCCTTACTCTGAACCCATGAATTCGATCCACATCCACCTTGTGGCCATTACATTCCCAATCGATGTTTGGGTAAGGAGGCATCCACCTTTTAGAGTCTAGGAGAATAAATTATCCCTAAGCCGCCCATTGCATTTGGTAGTGACGACTCTAGTACCATTATTCTCCCAAATTTAAAAGAATCTCTAGAGTTTCATATCTCTCCATATCACCATGAGGATGATCCACTTAATCATCCCTTCATCTTAAATCAACAACCCAGTCCCTTAGAAATTGTTTTTGTTCAACCTTTGTGTCATCTAGGTGAGCATTAGTTCATTATATCTAAAGCCACTCTTTGATATAGTGACACCATGTATGTAAACCCAAAAATTCAATCCATTTGATTCATATATGTAGTACCAATTCACATTGGTAATCCACAACTTCCTTTCTTTAACTATATCTATCCACTGTTCCCACAAGAAGACATCCATAAACAACAAATGGAAAATCACATTATCAAAAAGTGTTTGGAATGCCCTATTCTAAATACATTCGGAATCTCCATAGCATGCTATAACCATCCATAAAAAACTGGGGGGGGGGGGTTTGACATATGCCCCTACATATATTCATGATCATCTGCAGGATCTTGTGCCAGCAGGGTCAAATGCTTGAATCCATTATTTGAGTAGTTGGAACACAATGGAACTCCACAAACACATCCAACTAGGGGTGTCATTCTCACCTTTGCATACCTAATCAATACCCTTAATCACATATGCTTGGGGAGAATATATCATGCTTGGGGCCATGATGATATCCCTAGCCACTTTGTCACTTGATCAAGATATGTCTCGACCTAGACCCCAATGATCTAGGTATGGTTGATTATCCTTTCATTCTGTGGATTTTTTTTCCTACTTACCTCTCCGATGATCCATATACACATCGCATATGACAGATGCTCCATACCATATCTTCAAAGCTTCTACTCTATGTGATCCCACACTTACCACCTGATCCCCATGTTTGACTTGGTGGGAAGGGATGATCCTATACCTTCTCTAGCAGTTCATTTATGTATTCATTACCTTGATTATTCACTGGGAACCATCCTTCCAAGAAGCATTAAGACCATATTTAAACAACAAAGACCACCTACCTAAAATTCATCAGGCCACATTCTGACGTTCAATTTTTCTCCTATGATATCCATAAGATTTGGGGCCTCCTTCTCCTCTCCAAATTGTCCAACAACTCACAATGAAAATGAATTAGACTTGGGGGAAGAAGCCATTTTATAGGAAAAACCCTAGTTTTTCATCGCCCATTGCGACTAAATTGTACCTCGCTTTGAAAAACCATAAGAATCATTGGAAATCTCTCACCAAGTTTTATAATGAGTCTCCCTTTGTTTTTGGTAATGTGACACTTCACTAGGAAGCCATTTTTTCCAAGAGGTCTGACTTTGTCGCCTATTAAAATCAAATTTCTTCATTTGAGTGATGTATACTCTGGTACCCCTTTACTCATGCATTAGCTGACTCACTTATCAATTTTCTTCATGAGTAACCATCATTTACTCATGTCTCTGTGGCCCCTTCTAGGCCTCCCCCATGTGGCAGCATCATCGAGTCACCCTTGTATGTATTGAGTCTGTTCTGAGTCCCCCTCAGTACAATTACACTAATACATATATATTTATGTTGCATTCATCCCATCATGTTCATATTTGGCCTCCAACTATACTTCTTTGTCTTTGAAAAGACCCTTTCTGAGTAATTAACCATCCCCTCTAGAATCAAGTTAGTCACTGCTAGGTCAACCATGCATATTATGCTCTGACAAGGGAATTCATCAACCCACCACTCATCTTGTTTCCTTCCATCATCATCCTTGGTGGAAGTCCATCAGTCACTCTACTATGATACCTTGTGCCTTTGTCGATGATCCCTCATTGCCTTAACTCTTACAGCCCTCTTCTATTGACTTCATCGCATTTATTTTAAAAGTGTGGTCTAGAGGGCAATGTACCTTAGTTCCAGACTTCATCTTTGCTAAATGCCTTAGATCGAGAAAATGGAATAATAATTTCCCTTTGACTTGGTTGTTTCTCATGTGCTCGACGCCAACTCATTACCGCATGATTAAGAATCATACACTTGATAGTCTGGCAATCCAAATGATTGTACCAGTGATTCCTGGTTGTGCATGAGATGTTCTAGAACTCAAGATGGGGTGGCCTTTCAGGTAGCCCACCACATGCATGGGTGTTCGCAGATGTTGATCCAGCTTTAGATGTAGTTTTGCATATGTGATGAGTTCCGTTTTAGCCACTTGCAGTGCCTACAACGTGCATGTCTTCCACATATGATCCATTCACATATTTAGAGCCATATTCTATTCAACAAGGCTTCTTTGGTTTTGATCCACTCCCCCATCATGTCAACTTGAGGGGAATTATGTCTCATGTACTCAGATGTTACCGTATTCATTGTTGGCTTATGTCTTTCCAACCACATTATGTATATGGGATTCATTGTATTATTTTCTAGCCCATTGATGCCATCATATAATGTATCATGTATTTTGGATCTCAGCCCCACATTGTTGAGCTAATAATTATTCTTTGTAATCAATTATCTCGATCGGTATGCATGCCCTGCCTCATTTTAGATCATATAATCCAACATAAAAGGAGACTTATATCAAATTAGTATGTCTCACCCCATCCATTTTTGTTCTTCATTGCATTGCTTTAGTTGTATCTCTATCTCTCTCTTTCTCTCTCTCTCTTCGACTTTCCTTTAGTGTCTCATGGAAGTGTAGCCTACAACATATTTTGGTCATACGATTTTCTCTAACACTCATACATTGGGGGGTGATCTATTATCACCAAAAAATGATCAACTAGCCATTTCTAACTAGGGTGGTCGAAACACACCATGTATGATTAATTTTACCATAGTAAAATCACCTTCACCATGGTAAATAGTTTATTAAACCATTTTTGTTAAATTATTTCTGATTAAAATTAAAAAACCCCATGAGAATAATTGAATAAATCATTATTTATTTAATTTTCTCTAGGAATAATTATCAAATCATTATTTGATAATTATTCCCTGTCACATTTGACTAAATCACCTAGGAATAATTAAATAAATCACTATTTATTTATTATTCCTTAATTCTATTATTGAAATAATTGTTAAAACACTATTTAATAGTTGTTTCAATTTCATCCCATTCTTAATCCTCACAAAATAATTAATAAATCATTTTATTTGTTAATTATTCCTAAATAAAAATGTTTGACCATTTTGAATATCTTTTCCCTCTCCAAAAAAGATAATAAAGTAATCCTAATAGTTAGATATTGATTTGGTCATTATTAAATTATTATTTTCCATTTTCATGATCAACCCAGCACTTTGTTATAAAAAAGAGGGTTTTCCATATATTCTTCACCATGATCATTATCATCATCACCACTATCATATTCTTGCATTTTAACTCCCACTTGAGTTGTACACATTGTTTTGGGTTTTTTACATATTGAGAGAAACAATCGATTACTGAAGCATCAAGGACATCAAAGGACACATCCCATGGAGGGGGATTTGCAGACCCTTTTTGTAGATCTCCTTTACTAGGTACTATCAATAAATATTATTATTCATTTAAATTCTTTCCATATTAGGTTATTACATTGGATATATGTTGTTGTTTTTTGTTTTGGATCACATTTGTCTTTTCGTTGCAGATTTTTCGTGTTTTATTATAACATATCTAAAGCGTAAGAAACAACACATTGTTGTTAGGGTCACTTGTCAATAGTGACTTAAGTGAAGTGTTTTTGGTACATTATTCAAGAAATTTCATACTAACAAATGTATTTAGAAATAATGGTCATGTTTCTATATTTCCATATGAGTAATGTAATGAACCAAATTCTAGAAAGATTTCTTCAACTTGTCCTGATGATGAAGCACACTGGTTGGTTCGAAACATGTCGACAAAGTTCTTTCTATATGTAATTTACGCCAAAGTTCTACTTATAACTATTATGGATCACAGAAGCCTCAATTCAACAATTTGTTGTGTTTTCAACTTTTTAGACCAATAATATCCACATTTTTATTTTGTATTTAACATCATAATTTTCGAACGGAAAATGATTGAAATAATTTGAGCTGATAATTAATTAAGAGTAAAATGTTGTCAATGTATCTACTCGAGGTAGCATGTGTGACTATGTATGATCTTGGAAATGCTCAAGACAAGACCTGGTTGGGATTCTCCATCTAGGTTAGCGCTTTCCTTCTCATTTCTTTTAGATAGACCACCCAAATGTTAGAAAAATAGTGATATATTGATCCCTTGTTTGAATACAATAACAAGAGCTCATGAAGGTAGGTTGTTAGTGATTTCCTTTTCCAAAGAGTGCACAGTAGTGAAGGCTTAATATTTTCACCTCTCTTGAAATTCTTATCTCAATGAATAAATTATGTGTCCATTTTTTTATAGGTTAGGTTCATTGTTTAATGTTATGTGTATGTGACTATTACACTTCTGCTTTTTGGTTTGCTTGGATAAACATGAACATGTGACAGAGTCCATTAGTCTGTCATGGCCATTAGTGACACTTACAGAGGAGGCATATCCAAAAAATGGAGATGAATCTCA
This sequence comes from Pinus taeda, assembly GCA_000404065.3. Lineage (NCBI taxonomy): Eukaryota > Viridiplantae > Streptophyta > Pinopsida > Pinales > Pinaceae > Pinus > Pinus taeda. The sequence continues at coordinate 87,348 of APFE031109919.1, read as the reverse complement.
TTGTGTGGAGCTCAACAATATGAAGTTAGCTCATTGTGTTGAGATCCACACTCTTGGACAATTAAATTCACAAATTTTCAAGGCTCAGTCATATTATTGGTGTTTTTGACAGATTACTTAACTAGATAGTTTATGAGGTTCAATCCTACAACATGTGTTGCTGATCAAATTTTCATGTCGTCATCACCTCGCTACCCCATCTTGTTCCCTAACATGTGTACGAAGGGTGTATTTGAGGTGCATACCCATAATTCTTCAGATTATTAAACCTCTAGAGTTTTACATTCATCCCATTATTTATGTTATACCATCCATGGTCATTTTGAATTCTAGGTTATGGTGTTTGGCAAACAAAAAATATTCTCATGGTTATGTTCTTGAAAGTTTGATAGATGTTGTAAATTTTTTAAAATCCATCTAATAGCAGTGTTGGGATGTACCATTTTAAAGCATTCTCTTATTATCTAAATTTGTAAATATTATTGGTGTTAATTGTATTTAAAATTCATTAAATGCTCACTTTACTGTACCATCGCTCATGACACAATTTATTCATTGAGCTTTGTTTTTCCAATGAAAATATTAAAAATATAATTTGATGTCCATTGGAACCCACTTAGCGAAATGATGAGAATGAACTACCATTCAGACTGTTAGCTCAACTTCTATTATTTAACAGAAATACTCTCTGTTTGCATTGAATTATTTTGGCCATCTATTTTTAATTAGTGTAGGAATGTGCAGAGACTTAACAGAGCATATATTATATAATGTTGCACATTATTATAGGAGTTGATATTATAATAGAGAGTTCTACATATTATATGTGTGTGTAAAAGTTTTGATTTTTCATCCACTGGTAGGAAGGCTAAAATGGAGGAACAAAGAGGAAAAATAATATGCAATAAGATGGAATAATGAAAAATAATGAAGAAAAACATAGAAGTGCGATGAATCCTTCAAACACAGACATGGTGCTTCTGCGTGGAAGCTCGCGAAAACCCTTATCTGATGGAAATACATCTGAATTTGATTTCATATGGTGCTAAAGCCAATATTAATTGGACCCGAGTCCAAATTAGCAAGGTTCGTAAATTTTTTAGCCTTGCAATGATTTCTCTTTGTAAATTTTTAGTGAAATCGAGGAGAGTGTTTCTACAAAAAAATATAGTGGAATTTATAGTTTTTCCTTTAAAATTTGGAAAGAATTTGTATAGTGTGGTATATTTATGTGATTTTTGGTGGATAGAAGATCTTTTGTGAAAAAATTATTAGTCTTAGTTAAATGAATCTAACTTCAAGAAGAAATGTGGAGAAGAAGGCCCAAAACTTGAAGCCCAGAGCTATAGAGAATTCACCACACTATACTAATTCTTGAAGCCAATACTTGTCTATTTTTTAGGGAAGCTCTTGTATCCACAACATAGAGAAAAAATCCCAGAACTTGACACCTATCCTAGTGACAGTGATATTTTTACCTATATTAAATCAATTCAATGATGTGTTTGTGGAAGAAATATTGGGATTTGGACCCTGGAGGGAAATTGTCTTTTCCATTGAGTTGGTTACAGGGGAAGTGTCAATTTCAAAAGTTCCATATCATATGAGCATGCCAGAATTGGTGGAACTAAAGTTGTAGATGAATGAAATGTTAGGAAAGGGGTATATTACACCCATTGTGTCACATTGGGGATCCCCAACTCCATTTGTATAGAAGAAGGATGGAACCCTTAAGTTGTGCATTGATGACCAACAATTAAATAAAGCCACATTTAAGTGCCTTATGAACAATGTCCTGAACTAGTATTTAAGTAGGTTTGTATTGGGTTTTGTGCATGACATATTGGTTTACATGAAAACAAAAGAAGAGCATGGATAGCATTTGAAAGAAGTGTTTCAATTGACGAGGGACCACATTCTATATGAAAATATCAACAAATGTGATTTCTTTTAATCATAATTTTAATAAGTGGGGCATGTCATTACAAAAGAAGGAGTTCCTATGGATCCGAAAAGGATTAAGGCCATAATGGAGTGGCCCACTACTTGAAATGTCACAAAGGTTAGATCCTTCATGGGATTGGTTATATATTACTTGTGGTTTATTCAAAGTGTGTAGCTATTTTTAAACAACTCAATAAATTACTCACATGTCCACCTATTTTGAGGATAACAGACCCTAAAAAGGACTTCTTAGTATGGACAAATTCTTGTAATGAAAGACTAGGTGAATCCGAATGCAAGAGGAGATGTAGTCGATTACGAATAAAAAAGACAAATGAGCATGAAAAGAACTATGTCACCCATGACTTGGAACTAGAATCAATCATGCATGCACTAAATATATGGAGGCACTAGTTGGGTGGGGGGAAGTTTGTCTTGATGTCATATCATGGAGGGTTAAGATAATTTCTTTATTTGCCCAAACTAAATGTAAGACAAGCCATACGGTTAACTCTAATCAATGCATTTTAATTTGATATCAAGTATATTAAGAGTAATGGGAATGAAGTGGAAAATGAACTTGTTAGAAGTCTACACAATGCTCACTTGGTAGCCATTAGCACTTGTGAATTTGAAATCAAAGAAATAATCAAGGAGGCATTAAAAGATGATGTCAATTTAAGTCATGTGAAGGAATGTTTACAACAAGAACCAGAGGGATCAATGAGCAAGAATTACTAGCTCGCTAATGACGGTATGTTTTTGTTCAAAGACATATGGTACGTTCCTATTGTAACCAACTTGAATAATATCATAATGGCTATGTTTCATAAGAGACCTTATTCAGGTCATATTGGTTATCATAAAATGATAACACCAATAAAATACCTATTTATTTGTTAGGAATGAAGAAGGATATTGTTGAATACATTTCCAATTTCCTGGAATGACAAAAATTCAAAGTAGAAGTGGGATCACTACAACCAATCCCAATTTCAAGTCATATTGGTTATCATAAAATGATAACAACAATAAAATACCTATTTATTTGTTAGGAATGAAGAATTATATTGTTGAATACATTTCTAATTTCCTAGAATGACAAAAATTCGAAGTAGAAGTGGGATCACTACAACCAATCCCAATTCCTAACTTTAAGTGGGGATTCACTTCTATGGACTTCATCACAGGATTGAAAAGCACATCCAAGTAGCATGATACCATTATGGTGGTAGTGGATAGGCTATGTAAGGAAACTCAATTGATAGTTGCATGTCCATCGACAATTCTAGCGAAAAATAATATTTTTATGAAGTAAATATTCATATTTTATGGCATACCTATGAAGATCATATCATATTGGGATTCCAAGTCCAATTTTTGCAAGGCAATTTTTGCTACTTTCAGAACCTAGGTAGCCTTTATTACATCATTTTATCCTCATAAAGATGGCCAAAATTAAAGAGTAAACAAAGTTTTATAAGATATGTTGCAAATGTATGTCATGCATAAACAGAAGAGGTGGGAACAATTCCTACCATTAGTTGAATTTGTATGCAGCAATGGGTATCACAATTTTGAAGATGATTCCTTTTAAGGCATTATATGGGAGAAAATGAAACTCCCATTAGTTCGTGTGACCCAATGATAAGAATGGTTCCTCAACCTAACATGCTCAATGAAATAAAGAAAGAGTGATTGATATTAGGCAGAAATTGAAGGCTACACAAGATAGGAAAAAGAGTTATGTATATAGATATTTCACAAGGAATTCCAAGTGAGAGAGCATGTATATATGTTCATTAGTCCAAGGAAGAGCTCATTGAAAGTGGGACCTTGTGGTAAATTTTTTCCCAAGATTTGTGGGCAGTTTGAGATCTTGGAAAGAGCGGGACCACTATCTCAAAGACTAGCCTGAATAACCACTGTGAAAGAACATGATGTATTTCACATTTCATTCCTTAAAAGGTATGTACGTAACACTACTCATGTCTTTGATTGGCCTATGATATAGGTGGAATACAAGGGATAATTCTAAACAAAACAACTATCCATCCTAGACTAGAGGTAGATATTGCTCCAAAATCAAGTTATAGAGAAAGCCAAAGTGCAATGGAATCACTTTGGATCCTATGAAGAAATATAAGAACTGAAAGATCAAATGAGGGTGTGATACCCGCTTTTGTTTAATGTATAAATGGATATAAGAACTATAAATATAAGACTCAGTATTTAATTTTGTATTATTTTTATAAAATTCTGAGAATGGTGTTCTCTTAAAGGTGTTGTGTGTTTAATAACTCTTTTGGTGTATCGACAACGTGAGAGTCATGGTTATAAAGAACTAAACCTCCAAATAGTTAGAATTAAATGTAAATTTTGATTTATGGTTGATTGAAGTTAGGGACACACAGATATGAATCTTGAGAGAAAGGTGTTATGTGGAATTTTGAATCTACGGATAAATACAATTTCCCTAGGTGGGTAGCTACACCTAGAACAAAAAATTTAAAGTGATTAACCTTTTTATATAGAAGATAAATAAGGAAAGGGACCTACTTCTTATCTTTCACTTCCCTTTGTCTCCTTTGTTTGATTCCCATCGCTCCTTCTTGAACTTAATCCACTCAACAAGTACCTGCAATCATAAACAGAGGAAAAAAACCAATCAAAGCAGGAGATCTATCTACTATAAGAAAATGGAATTGAAAGAATTTATACATATAATCATCATACATAAAGACAAGAATATGGGAAGAGGTGTAAACAACCTTATTAAGTAGAAGGAAGAGTTACAACCATCAAGTCAAAAAATGTTAATGTCGATTGATATGCTTTATGATGTGATGAGGAGGTTCTGAAATGAATGTTGACCTCCATCGATTACAATACATAATATCATGATATTTTGATTTTTTCTCATAAATTTCTTAGGGATGGCATACCCATGCTCAACATATAAAATTTCATTACAAGTACATAGATAGTCATCTACAGATATAGACCTGTGATAACATGACCATCAATGTAAACTCATTGTATGGATCATTTGTAACATTTCCTGAAATCGTAGCTTGAATGGATGAAACTAGATTCCGGGTCTTCAATCTCATTCAATCTTTTGCTCAAGTATGATTCTAAACATGTGAATATGTGATCTAATGTTGAACATCAGAAGACACTGTCTGATTACCAGCCAGTGATGTAATTCATTAATAGATGTGAGAGAAATCACCAATAATGATAATGATCCTCAAGGTACTGCAGTACATTCTACATGGTGTGAATGGATTCTTTTATGTTGAACACCATACAAAGTCCTTCGGGCGAAGGCCAATGATGTCAACCTATCGCCAAAAGCAAGAAAACTACCATTGATGTATGTAAGCGTCAAGGTACTGGAAGGGTGTTTCTAAGTCAACTTCTTGGATAATATACTGATGTCGATAAGAAGAAACTCATTGTAGGAGGGCCTTGATGTATCCCACATCAACGACACGAAATGAGTGTAATTATTTTGGAGATAGAATGTGACTGACGACATAAGGTTCAAGAATGACGGTCATGAAAATGAAGGTTTACGAGTATTGCAAAAGATGAATTTTAACTGAGTGACTTCTCTTGAAAATGTCGGCGACACTAAATGAATTGGCAGCATTGACCAAAAACCAAAGTAATGGATTGTATGATAGAGTAAGGTATGATGACCATCAAGTAGATAACCCGACCCAAATAGTCATAGTGATGAAGTGAAAGTGTCATGTTCAAGAGCGACCCACTGGCATAAAGAGGTTTACCCCTTTTTCCATTTTCCCTAGTCATTGCTCACTAGTACCTCTTTCTTTTTATCAATCTTGAGGAGGATAACATATTCTTTTTGTATAATTCCACCCTTCGGGTGAATCCATCACTATGTGATGTTTTAACGAGTCTAGTGGAGGTGAAACTCGGTCTTGTCATGATAGACAAGTTTGTCACTATTTGACATTTTAACGAGTCTAACAACAATGATAACTCAGTCCTTTTCATGTTTAGAGAGTTTGAAAAGGTACCAAAAACCAACTCTACAAGTTCTTTTTCGTAAGTTTGTCTCTCAAGTCCAAAAAAACATAAAATAATATGAGAGAGAACCCATTCACCATATTCGATCAACGTATTCCTTTTTCGTAAATAATCTATCTCAGTCCCGAAAAAGGTTAAACTTATACTGAGTAGATGTCATTTCCAATCCATTAACGAGCTAAAAAGGACAAGCGCTTGATAATCTTTTCATATTTCAAGAGTCTAAAAAGAGCTTAAAGAGGACTTCACTTTGAGGAACGAGTGGTGTCTAGGATAGTGACTAGTTCTTGTGATGTTGGAACTTCTCAAAACATGTTGACTTATGTGAAGAGGTTGGCTAATAAGACCACTCATTGCAACTATTCCTCAAAAAGGGTAAAACAACCAAGTGAAATTCTATGATCAGGCAAGCAAACAGTGACGATGGAAGGAGAAAAACCAAGGCCCATCTGACAAAAGAGGCTGATAGAATGGAAATCATGAGGGTTAAAATGGAGATGGGTTCATTTTTGCACACACTTGAACCATAGGGAACTATGCTTTGATTTAGTTTCATGTTTATACAAGCTTGAAACGAAAAACTACGCTTGAATTCAGTTTCATGTTTACACAAGCTTGAAATGAAAAACTATGCTTCGATTCAGTTTCATGTTTACACAAGCTTGAAACAAAAAGCTATGCTTAGATTCATTTACATACCCCCAACATGATGACTCGATTCTAGGTGCATGCCCCACAAGCTTCATTGCATTCACCTAAGTAGACTACCCATGGCTATGAGGTGGATAGAATGAAGGTTCAGATATGAGATGAAGTGAAAGACTCGACTGGGATTTTACGAGATCTAAAAAAAGACTCGAATTGGAGCTTTGCTCCAGGGGACCTTGTTTCATTTTTTAATGATATTGACACAAGACAAGTAAGTCTGCTTAGATTCCTTGTTTCATTTTCTAACGAGCTTGACACAAGACAAGGAACTCTACTCTGATTCCTTGTTTTATTTTTTAACGAGCTTGACACAATACAAGGAACTCTGCTCATAATTCCTTGTTTCATTTTTTAATGAGCTTGATATAAGACAAGGAACTATGCTCATATTCCTTGTTTCATTTTTTAACGAGCTTGACACAAGACAAGGAACTATGCTCTCATGTTCCTTTGTTTCATTTTTTAATGAGGTTGAAACAAGACCACGAACTATCCTCATAGACTTGTGTCATTTTTTAATGAGGTTGACATAGTAAAAGAACTATCCTCATATTCCTTGTTTCATTTCTTAATGAGTTTGACACAAGACAAGGAACTATGCTCATATTCCTTTGTTTCATTTTTTAATGAGGTTGACACAGTAAAATAACTATTCTCATATTCCTTGATCACGACCCATAAGAGGTCATGACTTCCAAGAGTTTCTCATCAGATGGGAGAACAATGCACTGGAAGGGATACGTAGCAAGGAATCCATTAGAGGGAACTGGTTCCAATGCCCCCAATACATAATGCACAACATCACTGAATTGATCGTCAGTTGATGTAGGCATGGAATGGGTTGCCACATAATTAACTCATAACAGGGAAAATTCCATTAGGAAAAAAGTACCATTTAGGGAAGATGGTTGATTGGAAGCCATTTTTGGACTAGGAAATGAAAGTTGGTCAATAGTGACAATTCTCCCTTCATGTGGGAAACACATCACTCGAAAGAGTGTTGAAAGAATAGCTCTCATGTCATAAACATAGTCACACCCAAGAAGTAGATTGTAATCTAAAGGGCCTGAGACTACCATCACATTGAGATAAACAATTTTTCCTCCCAAAGTAATAGACAACTGAGAAAGGATCCCTAATGGTTGACTGGTTCCTCTGTTAAAAGCCAACATATTCTAGTTAACAGGCACAAGTGGCGGTGAACCGAGTGCTTTCCAAGTAGTGGAGGAAAGGATACTCATAGATACACCTTCATCTACAATAGTGCCAAGTACAATCATATTACAAACTTGTACTATAATCTGGAAAGGCACATAAGAAGGAAGACAACATCTTGCTAGTCGATTCCAATCGAAGGAAGTGACCAGACTACTTGGAGGGGGTACTATAAGAACAAGAGAATTACCCCCCTGAGTTATGAGAAGGGGAATAAACTATGTAAACTTTGAAACAGGAACTATAAACTCAAAATGGGAATTTTGGCCAAAAACCCCGAAAAAACATCGAAAATAGTGCTAAAAACGAAAAGTGTGTATACTGGAAGGATGATTTTATTTTTTAGGGGTCAATTTTGAGCATGTTTTAAAAATGGCAGTGAGTACGAAATTTACTACAAAATTTTCGTGCAAAATGTAGCTTCAAAACGAAAAAGTGATGATATTGGAACGATGATTTTTTTTTAGGGTCAATTTTCAAACTTTTAAAAAAATGCTAGTAAAACCAAATTTTTATGTGCCAAAGAAAGTTGTTTATGAGGAAAAAAACACATTAATGTTTTTGGTAGAATATCATTTTTCTTTCCTAAGTATAAATTCAACATGTTCTCAACCATAACATCAACATCAACGGTGATATGTTTATTTTTGTTTCAATCCCACCATCTACTTCATGAGTAACATATTTCAATCTCTTCATGTCAAACACCATCCATTGAATTAATGGTCGGATGAATAATCCAAATCTATTGCACTTGACAAGCTCCTACAAACTCTTATATAGAATCTACTCTATATATCAATGTTGTGTCATGAGCTTTCAATTTGGCTATTCATTTCATGTTTATTGGTCTCTAAGTGAATTTACCAATTATTAACAATTACCAATTATTAACAAGTGATATAGAGGTAATTACATACTATAATTGGCTCAATTAAACTAGTCAACAGTTAATACTAATATGTAGAATAGTTTAAAATCAATTTAACAATTAAAAATTCTTACAATGATAAAACTATATTTTTATGTCTGCAAAAATTCAATTCAACAAATATACTATTTGTAGAAAATAAATCTATTATTAGGGCTACAATGTTGCTATATAAATTTACTACAACTACTTTTTATGAAATAATTGCAAGGGCTATTGAAAGAAACAAGGTATAACCGCTAGGAAGAAAATAAGGTACATCTAATAAAATACAGTATGAATATGTTTTATTAAATACAATATAGTGGATAAAATACAGTATAGCTATTTTACAAAAAAAATTAAATAATTTACAAATATAAAAAAAATTAAATATTCCTAAGTTAGAAAATAACAATTTGAATTCATTGAAATATATATGGATAGAAAGAAAACATATTTATATATTTACACTGAAAAATAACTTAAAATTAGCATTACCATTTCTTTAGAGTTGCCCATGCTCTAGAGTAGAATTGGTAATCACAAGCATACACACACTAACCAGCAAGATTGGAAGCAATTACTCTTTGAATTTCAGGAAAAAATGATTAAACACCAAAAAAATAAAATCCCTTAAACTTAGTTCTCTTAATTTTTATACAAAAACTACTTAACTATAATAACTTCCTACTAAATTCTAGTGTTTTTCCCTTAGTGTCCAGGAATAGGACCATTTTTAAGTGTTTATACTTATTACCAAGTAAACAAAACTAATTAAAACTTAGTCCTAGTATGAAGGAAGGCAACCACTTCTTAGTGAAAAAACATATAAGTATTTATACTTAGTATGAAGTACAACAAACTAGTTAACTAACTATTGCATCATGTGCTTATTTTAGCCTATAATTAAGCCAAATGGCATGAGTGGAATGACATTACATTAACTAACTATTGCATTATGTGCTTATTTTAGCCTATAATGAATTCAAATGGCATTAGTGCTCTAAAATAGTGGAATGAAAAATCTTACGCTAACTTATGATTACAAAATTTTGAAATTACTATCAAACAAATTCAGATCTAAAAATATATAGTAAAGGTTTAATCTTTTATAAATTCTTCAACTATAGAAAAACTATGTTTTATACAGATGTTAAAGTTTTAAATGGCTTATGCTACAAAACAATTCTTCAATGTAAACCTTCTCTAGCTCATGATTCCTCACTGAAAATTTTTCACTTATTCTTCTAATAAAAAATGTAATAATCCAATCCCGGATAATGAGGATAAAATGGAAACAAAATGGAGAAAAATGGATACGTAGCTTTAGGTTGTACGTGGAGCTTAAAAATATAGAAAATTGCCGACATTTTGAAAACTAATTGGGGGTTTTGAATGTGTAGCAGGCGGTGTAACATCCATGGATGATTTCCTCGAGAATTTTTTTCCACATGTCTACTGACAAAAGCAAAATCACCTGCATGAAACGGACCATTGCAAAATTGCAAATACGACAACCAATGGCTCACTATTATATAAAAAGTTGGATTGATCTTGATTTTAATTTCTAGCGTAATCTCATACGAGTACATGTATCTACAGAATGATTTGAATGAAAATTTAACCCATGGTCTGTTCATGATAAAATTTGAAAATAAGAAAGATTTTAGTTGAAGAAAAACATATATTTCCATAATAAGAAGAAACAACGATTTACATATTACAAAACTTCAACTCATACACAAACTGGATCCAACTCATTAAACTTGCAGTTTGCACAAAATAATTACATAGTTCCTCTCAAGTCTAGACATAATTTTCTCTTCTAAGCATTAATTTTGTAGTCATTAATCACAAAAGCCATTCATGAAATCATGATAGATTACAAAAGAACGACTGTTAAATGGAAGAAGTCATAACTGTGCTTCCTTTCTGAGGCTCGGCTGTAGTTGTAGTTGTGGCGATGCAGGTGTCCTCGTAACAAAAATAATTCCCTCTGAAGAATCCACCATGAATGAGTAAGATGTACCAGAGCTTTGTTCCACACAGAATAATAAGGAATGATTCCAACGTTATCTGCACACACATTCAAAGTTACCCAATGTTAACAACAACTGCAAGAGCTAAAACATAATTAAAGGAATGAGGAGATCAATGACCATATGAATGTAATAGCATATGAGGATTACCTACCAGCTTTGTGTTTCGGCTGCCTATCTTGATCTCTTTACACGCCAACCTGCAGTTTTGTCAAATAGAATTAATTAGCTTGTCCCCATTTCATGGATGAATCGGCTACCATAATGTTATTGACTCATATCTATATATAAATTTTACCTCACGAAGAGGAACTCCTATTGTAAAATCCGCTTAATATCGTATTGGATGCCCAGTAAGCATTGTTTGGGGTGCGCACTCTGAAAAGTCTTGAGAATTAGTCTAGCAACTACCGAAGTCTGGCATACTTTCCTGTATATCTTTGCTACAAGCCATGCAACCTTCTGGTAGGAAATCAGATCTTTGTAGCGAAAACTCGTGCCAAAGAATTTAGGACATTAAGCTTAGATATTTTGAATGTTGGTGATTTTTCTTTTAGCCTTTCAAAATGATGAGTTCAATATATTATTCAACAGATATTACCCAGTGGATCTACAACAATAATTTCAACTATTAATCATTTCACAAACCCCTTGCCAACTATATGTCCAATGATTGACAATCTACCATGATAAAACATTACTCCCAATTAACATAAATATCCTTTCCTAGTTATGCAGAATTGTTGTAGTACTATACTCTCGCTAAGTACATTAGTCTTCTAGAAATAAATAAATCAGCTTGTTTAAAATCATCTACACTACGATTCCATGAAAAATCACATGCAACTCCAGCTCACCCTTAAATCTCTTCCCGAAAACATATTCAAACTTTGCACGATGTAGGAAGCTCTTGGCCGAAATGACTTTAACCATATAAATTGTGAAAGGTACTAATAAAATCAAGAACGAAGATAAATCCCTCACAAGGAATAACATTGCAAGATGTGAAATATTAGCATTGCTATAATCAAGATCTAGATTCTAGTCTGGGAAAAAGGGGAGTTGTAAGGAAAATTATCGTGTCACAACTCTAACTACCAAGGACCACAATATAGGAAATCAACAAGCACTGGATGAATAGAATAGAAAATTGAGTTATGCAAGTGTGCAACACTGAATTCACATTACTTTTATTAATATTCAAGGAATGGTAAATGCATTAGAAAAATAACTAACTGCAGTACAACTTTATGACAGAGGCTGTAATAGAATAAAATAAATAAAATGATATTTCACATAAAAATACACACAGATATATATAATTGAACGCATATAAGAAGTCATCCTATACATTTGGAAAATAAAATAATATAAAATATATTTTTTTTTCGTGTGAAGTGTTCTTAGCTTTTTTAAGTTATGTTCTCATTAGAATTTTAAAACGAGTGATCATCTATTTATGTGTAAATAATTTGTATCCGGTAATACTATATATTATTAACTGTGTATATTAAACTTGGGCAATTATATAATTTGGCAATTCACAAGAATGAATTAAATATATAACGACATATATATAATATTTAGTACTCTATTATTACGCCACTGAAAACTAATACATAACAATAGAGTCGTACATATTGATTTCCTTATTTATGAACCACTTTATTCAGATTTGAAGCTTTGAAATGTGTCCCATTGAATTTTCTCTGTGTAGTAAAAATAGTAAAAATAATTTGATTGGGTCACAGCATGAAGTCGTAGTGGTAGCAAAATTCTCAACAATTACATGAAGAGGTGAGCCACAATTCTGACATCGCCGAAGTTGGATGGAAATTTGCCATCACAGAAGAAGCCGTTATCTCCCAAGTTATCACACCGGCTATGTGAATTATAACAACAATTATCACTAGATACGTGAAGTTTCATTTGATATGCGAGTTATCACCATTTTAAATGTGATCTATGAAGGATATGCGAGGAATCAAGCATTGTTTGGGGCGATTCGTAGCAGATGGGGCAATTCTCAGAATCACTAGATGGTGGGGTGATTCTCAGAATCGCCCCACCACCACCCGGGTGGTGGCAGGGCAGTGACGGGGCGATTCTGAGAATCGCCGCACCAATTGGCGATTCTCACATCTATGCTGCCAATTTAAAAAATCAACGCAACCTCCAATTCAGCCTGCTAGAATAGCACGTAAAGAAGGCTTTAGTGCACATGCAGCTCAAAAAAATACAAGTGTATGTGGCAGAAAATTAAACACAGGTTTGGAGGAAGTTGTCTCCTCTCATCTCCACTTTTTTACGCACATGTACGCAACAACAAATGTTTGAAAGCTTCCATGTAGTCACCATAACAGCTACATGCAGATCTTCTACAACACCTTACACTTTCATCTCCACTTTTTTACGCACATGTACGCAACAACAAATGTTTGAAAGCTTCCATGTAGTCACCATAACAGCTACATGCAGATCTTCTACAACACCTTACACAGCAGTTGGTTGGCTTGACTGTTCGAGGTTTCAACAATAGTTTGAGACTCAGTTTTACGTGGAAGTTGGGAGGCAGTCTTACGTGGGAGTTTGATTCCTCATGCACCTATCATCAATCACACTTGGCAGTCCATCAAATTAGCATATGAAGAAAAATATATACATGCAGGAAAAAAACAAAGTTCCATGTAGTAGTTAGATAACAAGGCAGATTTCACATAAAATTAAAATGTGACTTGATGAATAGTTTTTGCATGCTCCCATGATAAAGCCAGAACCCTATGAAAATTTCTTTGAATAACAAGAATTGGATGAAGACAGTGAGTTTTGTGAGCATTTGGTTGAATCCTGTTGCGATGTGAATTTCTTGATTTGGGCTGTGCGTTAAATGAAGAAAGAAATTTGATGTTGTATTGCAAGCTTATAAATGTGATCCTAGGGATGTGCTTATCTAGCTTTCTAAATGGTATAAGGCAGTAAATTTTCCATGTTTTCCTATAAAAAAAAAGTATGGCAGTAAGAAAGACTCCCCAAGCTTGCTTGGATCAACCCTGCATACTGCCTAGGGACCTGCTAGAGCTTGACATAGTATAAGAAGAATGCAATCGAAGGCTTACCCTTGAATCTCTTCCCCAAAACATATTCAAACTTCTCACGATGTAGGAAGCTCTCAGCCGAAATGAATTTAACCATATAAATTGTGAAAGGTACTAATAAAATCAAGAACGGAGATAAATCCCAAACAAGTGATAACATTGCAAGATGTGAGAATCGCCGGGTCCCGCCACGGCCATGCCACCACCCGGGTGGTGGCAGGGTGGTGGCGGGACTTTCTGTTCTGACATCTTGCAATTTTATCTCTTGTGAGGGATTTATCTCCGTTCTTGATTTTATTAGTACCTTCCACAATTTATATGGTTAAAGTCATTTCAACCGAGAGCTGCCTACATCGTGCGAAGTTTGAATATGTTTTGGGGAAGAGCTTCAGCAGTAAGCCCTCTATTTCATGTGATTTTTCATGGAATCGTAGAGTAGATGATTTTAAGCAAGCTGACGTATTTATTTCTAAAAGAGGAATGTACTCAGTGAGAGTATAGTACTACAACAATTCTACGTAACTAGGAAAGGATATTTATGTTAATTGGGAGTAATGTTTTATCATGGTAGATTGTCAATCATTGGACATATAGTTGGCAATGGGTTTGTGAAATGATTAATAGTTGAAATTATTGTTGTACATCGAGTAGGTCAACAGTAATATCTGTTGAATAATATATTGAAATCATCATTTTGAAAGGCTAAAAGAAAAATCACGAACATTCAAAATATCTAGTCAAATATTTAGTTAATTTAAATAAAAATGAAAAAAAAGATTAAATTAGATGAGATTTTTAAATAAAAATTAAGATTTGAATTAAAATTAAATAAGATATTTTTAAATAAAAATTAAAAATTGAGTTTAATTATATTAAAAATGTTATCTTTGGTACTAAATTTATCTTCTTCTTTTTTTTTCTCTTTCAAAACAAATATAGTAACAAAACAAAACTGAAAGCATCATAGTCTATATAGACCAACAACTACATTAAATAAGGTTTGTCAAAATCTTACCCGGTGGTGTCCTGTTTGATGCAAAGATGTTGCTACCATTTTTAACTAGTGATCATAATGGGTAAGTCTTGGTTTTCACAATTTATCTTCAACAATTTCTAGTTTCATTTATGAAGTTATTAATCACTAAATTATGGATAAATGCAACAATAAGAGGAGAGGATATTAACAACCTTTCAAATTCTTTTATAAAAACATCCCAAAAGATAATATCAATAAATGGAATTATATATATATATATTTATATATATATATATATATATATATATATATATATATCTATAAGATTGTGATAATGAAATATTTAGTTAATTTAAATAAAAATGGAAAACAAGATTAAATTAGATGAGTTTTTTAAATAAAAATTGAGATTTGAATTAAAATTAAATAAGATAGTTTTGAATAAAAATTAAAAATTGAGTTTAATTATATTAAAAATGTTATCTTTGGTACTAAATTTACTTTTATTTTTTTTCTTTTAAAACAAATATGTTAACAAATCAACACTAAAAGCATCATAGTCTATATAGACTAACAACTTCATTAAATAAGGTTTGTCAAAATCTTACCTAGTGGTGTCCTCTTTGATGCAAAGATCTTGCTACCATTTTTAACTAGTGATCATAATGGGTAAGTCTTGGTTTTCACAATTTATCTTCACCAATTTCTAGTTTCATTTATGAAGTTATTAATCATTAATGTATGGATAAATGCAACAATAAGAGGAGAGGATATTAACAACCTTTCAATTATTTTTTTATAAAAACATCCCAAAAGATAATATCAATAAATGGAATTACATTATATATATATATAATATATATATATATATATATATATATATATTATATATATATATATATATAAAGATTGTGATAATGAAAATATTTAGTTAATTTAAATAAAAATGAAAAACAAGATTAAATTAGATGAGATTTTTAAAATAAAAATTAAGATTTGAATTAAAATTAAATAAGATATTTTTGAACAAAAATTAAAATTTGAGTTTAATTATATTCAAAATATTATCTTTGGTAATAAATTTATTTTTATTTTTTTCTTTTAAAACAAATATATTAACAAATCAAAACCGAAAGCATCATAGTCTATATAGACTAACAACTACATTTAATAAGGTTTGTCAAAATTTTACCCAGTGGTGTCCTCTTTGATGCAAAGATCTTGTTACCATTTTTAACTAGTGATCATAATGGGTAAGTCTTGGTTTTCACAATTTATCTTCACCAATTTATAGTTTCATTTATGAATTTTTATTAATCACTAAAGTATGGATAAATGCAACAATAAGAGGAGAGGATATTAACAACCTTTCAATTTTTTTTTTTATAAAAACATCCCAAAAGATAATATCAATAAATGGAATTACATATTAAATTGTATTGTTTGAATTACTAGTGCTCTAAATCCCTGTATAAGGGATATGTGTAGGTATTGTGACCATTTATGTCTCTTTCTAAAACATATTTTGTCTAGCCTTTAGCTACATATGATATGATTTCACTCCAAGAGATGGCACTTTTGGGTGGAAAAAATGATTGCTCAATTGAGCCCTTTTTAAGCGCTCGATCGAGCCATTTGAGCACTTAAACAATGTAACCCAATGTTATTTAGGAGCTCCATTCAGCCATGTCTTTGTGGCAGTCAACTGAAGGAGATTGGGTTTTGGATTTATTTTCTAGCTCAGGTAAATTTTATTATATGGAATTGAATTTCAATATGTTATTTATTAAAATTATATGTCATTGTACTAATTTACTTCATTATTTCTTTTGTGCTTGATAATTAGGTACAACACTAGCATGTTGCCTTCAAAAAGGAAGAAATTTCATTGCAATTGAAAAAGATCCAATACAGTGCAATTTCATTCAGCAAAGAAGTAATGCTCTTCAATTTCTTCCAGATGCAATGCAAGAAATTGGGTTGAAGAAAGGGGACTTTAGGGAATCACGTGTGGCAAAAAAGGAAAAGGAACCCCAACAACCATTACGTGGAATGTTTGGAAAGACATACATTGGGAGATTCGCAAACATCAAAGATCCATTAGAAGAGGAAAATGAGCAAAAGGAAGCAGAAAATATTGTGGAAGAAGACAATGATGAAACTCTAGAGGATGAAGAGTTCGGATTACGTGACATTGTTGATTAAATTTAAGTTATGCTTGGAAATCAAGCTTTGAAATGTTTTGACTTTGACATTTTATGAGAAGAATAAACACTCAATTAAGGTTGTTATACGTTCAATATTTGTAATATGTGATTTTCACATTAATTTTTAAGTTAATCATTATTTTGTGAAAAAAAAGTGATTATTATTATCTTTTTGACATGATATTCATAAAAAAACTATTATTTAACCATTTTTAGTTAAATTTTTCGTATAAAAATTGTGATTTTGACATGTCAATTCTAGCAAAAATTATCAAAACGTGTAGTTTTTTAGTTATATTTATGTTAAAAATGGTTATTTTTATGTCCATTGTTAAAAATATTGTTTTTTAGAAACATTATTTCATATGGATTGAAAAATTAATTAAGGATGTATAAATATGTAGAATATCGAAAATTTAAAATATCGACCTTCTAATTTAAAAATGAAAAGCAATAAAAACCCCACTACAAAAAAATTAAAATTAAAATAAAAAACAAAAAAATATGAAGAAAACGACCACTTAAAAAATTATTAAATTTACAAAATAATTATTTACATTTCATACATTAGAAAATTTAAAGTAAAAAAAAAGGTCTTTTAAAGAAAGGGTTTGATGCAGAATACCCACTTTTTAAAATCAGCATGAAAATCACTACCATTCTAAAACGTAATGTACATAAAAAAAAAATTAAAGTGCCAAAAACTATGCTCTAAAAAAAACATGTGTGTTCTGCATCACCCCTTTTCAAAATCAAGTCACTTTTTTGCTGTCTCTACGAAATGGGTAACAGTATCAGTTCCCATTTCAAAGTTTACATTGTTAATATTGTCCTCCTATCTTGATGGAACAGGAGGGTTGCCTTCAAGCTCATTGGAATATGAAGAAACGAAAAGAACTTGAGTGGTATCATACTCACTCTCTTCGAGAAAGGTACGATTAACTAAGGTGAAATTGGGTAAACTGTTTCCTTGACCTGTGATTGGTTAGGTATAGACTTATGGGATTCACATTCAGA
Source organism: Pinus taeda (assembly GCA_000404065.3). Classification (NCBI taxonomy): domain Eukaryota; kingdom Viridiplantae; phylum Streptophyta; class Pinopsida; order Pinales; family Pinaceae; genus Pinus; species Pinus taeda. The sequence goes on along the minus strand of APFE031109919.1, from coordinate 69,172 downwards.
GAGAGTAGGTTTGACCAACAGTTGATTTGGGTCAGTCACTTTATCAACTAGTGAAGGATTTATTAAGATATTCCGACACATAGGAAATAGTTAAGTTCAACTTGGTCTAGTATAGAGTTAGGTATAGAGTTAGGTAAAGTGTGTTTCTTTACCGTTGTACATTTTGTAACTTACAATCCGACGGTCACGATATATAGTGATCCGACGGTTCATTCTCTCCTCGGTATTACCGACACTTGATCCGTGGCTTGACACCCGATTGGTCCATGAATTCTATTTAAAGCGCATGGAGGGTCATTTGTAGGTTAACCGTGCATGAGAGAAGCTTATGTAAATTTTCATTCTTTTATTAATAAATTGCCTGTAGTAGCCACGTTGGCGCAGGCCGTGGACTGTTTCCCTCTCTGAGGGTTTTAACCACGTCAAAATACTGGTGTATTGATCTGTGATCTGTTTTGTGAGCAGTGTCCTTTTG
>APFE031109919.1:35036-63339 GCA_000404065.3 Pinus taeda | reverse complement strand
TGTTTCCCTCTCTGAGGGTTTTAACCACGTCAAAATACTTGTGTATTGATCTGTGATCTGTTTGTGAGCGGTGTCCTTTTGGTGTTCTGTCTAAGGAACTTACCCTGTAAATTCCTACAGGATTAAGGAAGAGTCTCTTGTAACCAGATGGAAGTCACTATGGAGAAGCAGGATGGTTATCCAACACTTTTTTTGCTTCATCCAGATAAGGACAAAGGTGAATGGGGTGATTCCCTTCACATATCCTACAGGGAAACTTAACTTTACCCTTATTTCCATGAACGTTACTAACACTAGCTGATGGTGTGTCACGAACATGATCTCCAAAAGTTGGTAACACAGGATGATGTTAATGAGAAGACCAATCTTCTAAGATCTGAGGAATATTAGGACAATTTCAAAGAAGATGGTCTCTTGTACAAAGTTTGCATGGATATTGAACTTTGTGAGGCTTATCGGATGATTTCTCATCAAAAGTTGCATTTAAAGCAGTGGTTGCTTGGGTGCCCGCCTGGTGAATTTTCTTCTTCTTCTTCTTCCCTTTCATCTTCTTCTTAGCCACTTGGTTAATAGTACCAATGCTTTAACCAGGAGAAGAGGAAAAAGGGGAGGAAGAAACAACCAAGGAAGAAGGAAAAGGGTCAACTTTAGGATCATTTGGAGGTTGATTTTGTCCAGTTGGAGGGGTACTCGATTATGGAGAAATCATGGCATTGTGAACCAAGGAGGTTTAAAACAACCATACTAGCAAGTCGATGGTAAGTCTCGGAAGGGACAATGTAGCCATATAAGGAGCACCAATATTTCTGAAAGGAAGAAAAGGACTAGGATTCCCATCAAAAGGAATTCCTTGATCGGTGGACTCCGGAGTTGTTTCCATATGTATCAACCTAAGATCAACTAAGGAGTGACATGGAGGATGTTATCCGTGTTCAATTAATTTATTTTAATCAAAATAACATAACAAAACAAAAGAGGGATAATCTAGGAAAAAGGATTACTAAGTAATTGTAAACTGTAGAATACCTCCCAACGCACTGAGAAGTACGGGTAGGAAATCTCCCCAAATGTTGTGTTCGGTGTATCACAGTGTATAAGGCGGCCAACTTGGTTACCTAAGGATGGATAGCAACCTAATGTAGTCCTCCCGTATATACCTGAAAGTACGAGAAGGCCCAATTTGTGTTAGCGTTGTCTAATGCGAAATTGGATAGTGAGAGCATTCCTTTATACTTTACGTACTGTAACACCGCCCTATATACCCAAAGGTACATGGAAAAGCTACAATATACTCATGTACGTGGAATGAGGTATCACACTTGGAATATATCACAGACGAGTTGGTGATAGCTGCTATGTATTACGACGCCGGAACACGTCTCTAGCCTAGACCTCTAAATGTTATGCGTTAAGTTACAATGCTCCATTAAGTTAATTGAGATAACTTTTAAGTTGATCTTCTTAAGGATTTGCCTTTTAAGGTTCACCACGTGATGTATGTTTGCAATTCCTAAAATACTACTAACATGAGAAACATTCTTTCATTCGTTTAACAATGAAAACCGTAGCTAGTAAGGGATAGAGCAATCAAATCTTTGACAAAGAACACATCTAACGCGATTTCCCTAAACTATTCCTATGAGCACACACAAAACTCTTTCAATGCACAATGCAAGTTTTTTATTTTTAATTCCCTTAATATTGTGATGAACAAAAGGAAACTAATGCACATACGATCAATCAATCCTTTTGCGAGAATGAAGACTTTACAACAATTTCGTTTCAAAAGAAATGAAGAATTTTATGACACTTTCTTTTGAACAAAGATTAATCAACTATAAACTAACTTCAACAATGAATTGATAGTGATAAATAAATCATTTAATAAACACTAAATAATCAAGGTCAAAGTAGGGTTGGCAAAGTAAACACAAATTGATTTCAGAGAGATAACAATCTTTCATCATTCAGCAAACAGAAACATAAGGCAATTTGGGAAAAATCAAGTCAAAAGAGGGATTTCTGACTTAAGGAGGATCAACACAACCTTGAATGGGAGATAATGCACTTTAGATAACTATCCTCAAGCCAGCGGTGCTCTGCAGCACTATGTCTCTTGACCAGACCTATGTTGGTGCCATAGAGGCCATTCTAGGGGCTTGCAAGCACAATTTTTACCAAAAAAATCTTCAAAAACGTTGAAACAAGATCAATGGAGGCAAGTAAAGTCTACTAGGGTGTACTAGGAGGAAATTAAACTACTCGGAATGATGATCATTCCCTAGTGGAGTCACAAATTTTTTATGTGGAATTTTTCATCTACGGATAAACACAATTTCCCTAGGTGAGTAGCTACACCTAGAACAACATATTTAAAGTGCTTAACCTTTTTTCTATAGAAAATAAATAAGACAAGAGACCTATTTTTATCTTTTTCTTCCCTTTGTGTCCTTTATTTGATTCCCGTCGGTCCTTCTTGAACTTAATCCACTCAATAAGTACCTACAATCATAAACAGAGGACAAAAACCAGTCAAAGCAAGTGATCTATCTACTATAAGAAAATGGAATCAAAACTATTCACATATAATCATCATACATAAAGATAAGAATATGAGAAAAGGTGTAAACAATTTTATTAAGTAGAAGGAGGAATTACAACCATGAAGTTGGATCCATTGCTACTCTTCTAGGTTGGGTTCCAACCAACCTCACATCAAAAGCACAACACTTTGGCAACATAACAATACTTGCTTACAATCTCAAACCTCACACCAATAGTATCTCCTTACAGATTCTCAAATTCCAGCCCTTGATCACTTAGATGGGTGCTCAGTTTATAGGAAAGTGATAATGGTTTGGTCATAAATGAGGGTATTGAATGGCCTTCCAAACTTAGAGTTAGTTTCCATGGAGGAAGGGATGAGAGGATAGGAGGTTACTTAACTCATTCCCTATACAATTTCAAGCTCATAGGGGATGATAATTGTGGGAATCTTCTAGATGTCTCCAGAAGATAAGAATATTCCTAGAACCCTATGATGATTTCACTCAATATCACTCAGCGCAAGTCAAAGTGGGCCTAAGGACATGTTTCCTGTCATGAGTGGGCCATAGCCAACTGCATTAAATTCCTTAGCACCTTGTCTAACAAAACCAACTATTGTGCTCATAACAATTGAAGAGATGGAATTGGTCATACATGCATAGGAATATTCCCATTCCCATTTCCCTCATAGATTGAGATTGAGGAGTGCCACTACATAGAGAAGAAAATAGAGGAGAATGGGAAACAACAAAGGAGTATATAACATCCATTGGAATGTAGGGAATATTAAAATGAAAGTAAGGAGTAGTGTTGTAGTTGTGGATGAGCCTAGTGTTTGGTGATTTGGGATGATATTCCCTATATTAATGTTTTTTTTAGGCTACTTGACTATATATCTAATCATGTGTGGTCATTAGGAAGCTAAGTTGATGACCAAATCACTATGGTGCTAGATATATAGATGTTAACCACCTATATAGGGAAATCTAAGTCACTATAATGTTTTCTAAAGAGTTTTTAACCACTTGGAAATTGAACTATATGCACTTGTGGTGATTACTATGAAAAAATAGTTGACAAACCACCTAAATAATGGATTCAAACACTTGGACCGATCAATCCCCATCTAGACTTTGGGTGAAGTCTGATGAATAATCTCTGAGAAGTAAGTAAGTCATTGTGGTGCTTACAACCATATGGAAATTGATAAACAACCTAGAGTGGACTCCATATCCTAAGTATTTAACCAAGCCTTTGGTGTGATTTTCCTAAGAAAGCATCCCCTAAGACTTTGGATCCAACTCATGAGTGTTCAGCTACATGTAAGACTACAATGTAGCTGACCTATTATTGGGTAGAGCGTTGACATCCCTCCCTTATTTTCTAGCCATATTTATCTACTCAATTATTCAAATCAATGAATTTCGTGCTTACAACTGCTAACTCCTTTATCTTAAAAATGAGTTTAGCTAGTCTACTAGAGTTCAACATAACTGGATTAAAGGGTATATTACTCCCCGCACAACATTGATAATGTCTTGAAATTCCAGGACCTTTGGGTTGCGAGCCTCAACAGATAGGCGACGGCTCTAGGCAACCACCCATATTTTTTTAAGTCAACACCCTATCTTGGTATTTCATCTGGTTGTTGGGTCCGAACGGGTAGAATGACTACCACCATATTCATATAAGCATATGGAAGAATGCCAACACCAAGGGGTCGATGCTGAACTTCACCCCATCAGAATCAAGACTTGTGGGCCCCATTGGGCTTTAACACCCTCATATTAATTGCATGATTCTTGGTGTGGAGAGGTTCAATACCAATGGGAAAATCTCAACTATCATCCATCGTATACAAAATTATGTGTGTGAGGATGTGAGGAACCTCCAATGCCAAGACACTATGATGACATGGACAGGTGGGCTCCACTTTAGGTATTTGATCACACACATCAATATTTCCATTTTATATTAGAGCAAAGGAGTGTGAGGAACCACCGATGCTAAGGAACCAAGAAGACATGGACAGGGGGGAGGCACCTTGAGTGCATGACATGGGACAATTGATATTGATGGCTTCATCCCACGCTTAAAGTTGGTTGTAAGTCCTTGCAAATGGAGGGAAGTCACTCTAATTGGCCTATTCACATGGAGAGTCATATCACCTTTTCACCTATGAAATTTTTGTTAAACTATGTGTATGTTAGTAGGGTGAAATCTATTATAATTGTCAAGTCAAGAGACACTTCTCCATCAAACTAAAGCACAATAGATTAATTCATTGGGTCTTAGACATCGAACCTCAAAACTTTTAATTGAGGTTGGAATGAAGGGTAGGGTAAGGATCTGATTCGAGGATTACATGGCTGAGGGTGACATGGCCAAGGTGGTGTGGCTTAGGGTGCACCCTACTCTTGGATCCTATACCTCTATGTTTTCTAATTAAGGATGCAGTGGACAAAATTTTGAAAACCTGATTTTGAGATGATGACGCTTGGGGTGATGTGACATGGGGTTACATGCCCTGGGGTGAACACTATTAGGCTTATGGGTCCTCAGGCCACCAGGATTTCAAAGGAAATAAGTATAGAGTAGGCCTAGATATTGGCAATCCAGATTGATTGAGGGCCCCCCATAATAGTCAATGTTTAACAAGTAGGGTAAGATGGGTTATTATTAGCACAAATACTTCCATATATGATAACTATATGATATTAATTCTGGGCACTCCCCTCCCCAAATATTAAACTATTACAATGGGGGTGTGCACTACTAGTTGTCTTGGTTAAGGAGGTTCCATACCCTAACATGCCGCACAATAGGGTAGGTAACCTGAAGGATAGGAAGTTATCACCGCAGAGCCTAATGTGCTAAGAAGGTTCCACATGGGTGTCAGTTGGAGATCCATGGAATGTGATGCAAGAAAATCATGGTTCCAAATTTTGTACATTCAGTAGAATCTAGTGGGTCTTGTGTTTTCAAGGGAGTTGGTTCCCTAAGTATTTAATTAATGTAATTTTCAATGTTTTGAGTGATTTAGAATAATATTTAATTAAATGTTGTGAGGAATATTTGTAAATGTTCTCGAATGTAGGTGGACATGAGAGATTTAGTCTAGTTGAGATCTCATAAGGATTTTAGGGATCTAGAGGTATAATATAGGATTTTTGTTGAGTAGAGAATGGAACTGGGAGAAGCTTTAGGAGAGATTGAGAGATTATTTGATCTGAACTGAAATTAGTTCAGATTTCTCTTTGTATATATAGTAAACATTTGAAGCATTCAGGAGGTTGGCACGGGTTTGTAATTTGGGCCTTACGAATATTACTATTAGCCTATGTAAATATATTCTATTATATAATGGAAGAATACATAAATACAGTGTGTGAGAGAGTGACAAGATGGGCTTTTGATCTCTGGGTGGTGTGAGTAATTCTATTTTGAAGGGTTAACTCTACCTATTAAATAGTGAATTCACAATTCATTTCTTAGTGACTTATAATGGAGCGTAAATGCATCAAAACCCATGAACTATAGTAGCAAGATGATTGCCCTATATTTTTTAATTTTTCCCTTTGTGGAATCGATAGTTGGAATTTTTTTAAGGAATCTATGTGCAAGGTGCATAGGAGTCGAAATCCTTATTGTATGAGTGAATGCAATGAAGCCTGGAGTTAATTGAAGTCGCTATTAACGATTCCATATCTACCTGAAATGATTGTTGGAGAGTTAAGAAAAGAACTAGAGTAGATTTACAGAGGCCTGACATGGCTAGAATGCAAGGAAGTGGCCAAACATATGATGAATCAGGCCACAGATAGAGGATAAACTAGAACAAAGTATCCTTTAGTGAGAATTCAATGGCATGGATGCTATGGTTCATAAAAGGGGAAGTTCGATATGCAAGGGAAACATAGATAGAGAGTTGAGATAAATAAATTACAGAGCATTGAGCTTCAGATCTAGTGATATAGTTCAATCCTAATATCATTGTGGAGTTCCGAAATTTATAGTTAAGTTTTAGTGATTCCTTTGTAATAACATTAATTTCTAATTTGGTTTTCTATAGAATGTATTCTTAGCCATTTGAAATTTCTTCATGTTATTTTATGATTTGAAGAACCTAGAAGAATCCGGAAATTCAATTATGAAGCCATAGTTAGAATTTTATCAAAGAGATTATAATTCTACAACAACAGAGAGCACCATTTGAGACAAGTGTTTTTTTGTTTTTTTTAAGAAATTGGATTTTGTAGCCATATGGCTACATCATTTGGTATCAAAGTAGAAGGGATTCTTTGTGTAATGGAAGAAGGTGTGAGTAAGCTGAGAATTGGTAAGTGTTTCGCCTTTATATTTTGTGCAGGTACCAATCGAGGAAGTTGAGAAGAATTGCATTAGTTGAGAGCAAGGAGCTACTGAAATCAGAAGAGGAACTTCATATGAAGTTGGAGGTTGCTTTTTGAAGACTTTTGAAAGTATTTGGTGTTGAAGTCCTTAGTTGCGATAGTCGAGAACCATGTCGACCATCATTAGTGGTATTACCAGTTGATTCTTGTGTACAACATAATAATAGATGAAGTGGATTTTTTCTTATAGAGTGATCATATCTGGTAGACTATGATTGTTTTCTACTTTGGGAGTAAAACTGGACAACAGAACCTCGAAACTATAACTGAAAAGACATATGAGGAATAATTCTAGTAGTGTGTCTGATGATTTTATGTTGAATACATGTGGAAGCAACTGTATATTGATAGAGTACACAGTGGAAGCATGGTATTTCATAAGCTAAGAGATTTCTTGATGTGACAATGGATCATGGTAGTAAGCCATGACATAAGAGAAGTTTACAGAAGACAAGCCAGCCAAGAAGAAGATTGATTAGAGGGGTATGAAAGTTTGTTTGATGATTAGCAGCAATTGAATGAGTGAAAAGTTTAGCACAAGACTATAACAGTAAGACTGTAGGAAGAACTTTTGGAAGTGCTTGGGGTGTGGCAGAACCTTGAAGAATTCCAACAGAGGTTGGATAAGGAAGACGTGAGTGTTCTCAAAAGAGAGTGGAATATTGCAGAAGCTAGAAGGAGTAAGGTGTTGCTCAGAGAGCGGTTCTAGAGGTAGAGAACCATAAGATACTAAGAGACCAGGCTCAGAGGGAAGCTTGCATTGGTATAAAGGTAGTTTTGAATACTTACAAAGGAGAGGCTTGAGTGTAGTTAAGTGGAAAAGGGGAGTTCACAAGATAAGAGGTGAAGATAGGGACTATGGAAAGTCACTACAGAGGTTTAGAGGAAAGCCATAATAGAAACAGAGGAAAGGATGTGAAGGCAAATGACATGATGGAGAAATGGAATCAAGAGGAGATTGACAAGGAGATTACTGAGTTAAAAGAACAACTCGATGCGTTAATGATGCTACTAGAATAAAAACAAAGACAACATTGGGAAGTTTCCTTTTGTGAAATAGAATAGGGTGAATTTCTGGGTGAAGATGAAGAATGGAGATCAGTTAAAGATCTCATGAACTATTGTGGTAGTTCAAGGCGGGATGAAGAAATGTGGACAAAGGTAATAGAAGAGGCTATAAAGCCTTATATTTTTTAATCTAATAGTTTTGATGTGTTTCAAGGTTTTGTAAAGGATTGGAAATCTATTGAATCTGTCATAAACATTGATGAAAGTCTTGATGAAAATAAGAATGAAGATTACCTCTCAGAAGACAAAATTTTTGAAGCAAAGTATGATGGAGGATGCCCTTTGAATGAGGAAAATATTGACTTGTTGCAACAGAAATAACTTATTGATGAATTGATATTTGGAGTTGTTACAAAATAGGGACAATTTCTTGTGGAAGAAGGAGATGAAGTTCAGCATGAAGAACTGGTATATGAAACATCAGTTGGGGTTGTTGAGCCTTATATTTTTCCAGCTGACAATTGTTGTATGAATACAAGGATTATAAGTGCTAAAGAAGGATAGTTCTCAAATATTGTTAGAGAGCATGGAGTTGATGAAGTATTGATATTTGAAAGTGTAAAGAGAGAGCAAAAATTTATTTCTGTGGAGATGACTAAAATATAATTATCTATGGAAGACAATTAGAGTGAATCACTTAGCAAGAGTGACTATATAAAGGATTAAGCTAGAAATGAAGAGCATTGTGATAAAATGCTTGAGGAGATTGAATTGTTGGAGAAGTTTATAGGATAAATGGTAATAGAAAAGAAATGGTTACAACAGTAGTTGACAGTAGCAAAGAGTCTCTAATAGTCATGGAGATAGAAGAGTGTTTTGATTTACAAACCAACAGTTTGTTTGCAGAAAAAATGAATAGAATGAATGAATGTGATGCTGTGATCGAAGATATTGAATAGAGGTTATTTGGAGATGAGATAAAAGTTCAAAAGAGACAAGAGGGTAAGGATGTAAGGGTGGTAGTAAGGATCCAACAACGCCAAAGTGAAGGTAACTAATAGAAGATTAAAGGAAAACTTGAAGAAGAGACTATGCTAGCTGAAAAAATAGTGAAGGTTCATCATTCGATCATGATGATAGGTACAACGGAGATAACCGTGGAAGCTATTGAGGTTGTCAACAAAGAATAAGGACTAAACTCTCATCAAAGGATCAGTGAATGGGAGAAAGAATTGGAGCTACTGGAGAAATGGCCAAAAACACCAGTAGAGAAGAAAGAGCTTGATGAAGACTACGAAAGATCTCTTGCAGTGGAAGAGAAAGAAGTCCAACAAGGAAATGAGTTGGACATAGAAATTGAATTGATGATGGAACTAATGAGAAAACTGTCCGAAAGGGAGAAGAAAATGGCAAGAAAACAAAGCAACAATAGCAAGAAAAAGACAACAATAGACTGTGAGAGCATAGCTAGTGGGGCAATGCAGCATAAAGTATGGAGACCTGGAAAACAACATCAGACAACAACAACAACAACAAAACAACAGAAAGGAAGAGAGGTAGCCAAAGGTATAATGCAGAACAAATTTTGGGATCAAGGAGGACAGTGATTAGAGACACATGATCTCGAGATCATGATTATTTTTACCTTGGGAGTTTGATGCAGGAGCATCATGGATCCAAATTTTGTATATTCAATAAACTCTAGGGTGGCTTGTGTTTTCAATGGAGTTGGTTCCCTAAGTATTTAATCAATGTAATTTTCAATGTTTTGAGTGGTTTAGAATAGAATTTAATTAAATATTGTGAGGAATATTTGTAAAGGTTCTCGTATGTAGGAGGACATGAGATATTTAGGCTAGGTGAGATCTGATAAGGATTTTAGGGGTCTAGAGGTCTAATACAAGGTCTTGGTTGAGTAAAGAATGGAACTGGAAGAAGCTTTACGATAGATTGTTGGATCTGAACTGAAATTAGTTCAAATTTTTCTTTGTATATAGTAAACATTTGAATCATTCGGGAGGTTGCTCGGGGCTATAATTTGGGCCTTATGAATATGGCTATTAGCACATGTAAATATGTTCTAGTATATAATGAAAGAATACAAAAATACAGTGTGTGAGAGAGTGACAAGATGGGCTTTTGATATCTAGGTGGTGTGAGTAATTTTCTTTTGAAGGGTTTGCTCTACCTGTTAAATAGTGAATTCACAATTCATTTCTGAGTGACTTATAATGGAGTGTATATGGATCAAAACTTGTGAACTGCTGTAGCAAGATGATGGCTCTGTATTTTTGAAGTTTTCCCTTTGCAGAATCGATATTTGGAATTTTGTTTAGGAATTTGTGTGTAGGTTGCATAGGAGTCGAAATCCTTATTGTAAGAGAGGATGCAATGAAGTATGGATTTAATTGCAGTCACTATTAATGATGCCATATCTGCCTAAAATCATTATTAGAGAGTTAAGAAAAGAATTAGAGTAGATTTAGAGAGGCCCAACATGGCCAGAATGCAAGGAAGTGGCCAAACATATGATGGATCGGGCCACAGATAGATGACAGACTAGAAAAGAGTAACGTTTAGCGAGAATTCAATGACATAGATGGTATGGCTCATAAAAGAGGAAGTTAAAAAAGCAAGGGAAACACAGATAGAGAGTTGAGATAAATAAATTACAAATTATTGAGCTACAGATCTAGTGGCACAGTTCAATTCTAGTAGCATTGTGGAGTTCTGACATTTACAATTAAGTTTTAGTGATGCCTTTGCAATAACAGTAATTTCTAATGTGAGTTTTGATAGAATGCAATCTTAGCCATTTGAAATTACTTCATGTTATTTTATGATTTGAAGAACCTAGAAGAATCCAGAGATTGCATTATGAAGCCATAGTTAGAATTTGATCAAGGAGATACCAAATTCTACAATAGTAGAGAGCACCATTTGAGATAGGTGTTTTTTGGTTTCTTTTAAGAAATTGGATTTTGTGGCCATATGGCTGCATCAGACTGATGTAGACCCTTCTTATTAGGAAACTTCGAATGAGAATAACTTTTGATATGGAGCTTAGATTCAATTAAATTTTATATTTTCAAAAATCTCTCGACAAGTAGATCACAATGGTGGTATAAAAATTAAATTTTGGAAAGATCACAAAAACAATGTTTTTGCAGTTCAATTCTAGTAACATTGTGGAGTTCTGACATTTACAATTAAGTTTTAGTGATGCCTTTGCAATAAAAGTAATTTCTAATGCGAGTTTTGATAGAATGCAATCTTAGCCATTTGAAATTACTTCATGTTATTTTATGATTTGAAGAACCTAGAAGAATCCAGAGATTGCATTATGAAGCCATAGTTAGAATTTGATCAAGGAGATACCAAATTCTACAATAGAAGAGAGCACCATTTGAGATAGGTGTTTTTTGGTTTCTTTTAAGAAATTGGATTTTGTGGCCATATGGCTGCATCAGACTGATGTAGACCCTTCTTATTAGGAAACTTCGAATGAGAATAACTTTTGATATGGAGCTTAGATTCAATTAAATGTTATATTTTCAAAAATCTCTCGACAAGTAGATCACAATGGTGGTATAAAAATTAAATTTTGGAAAGATCACAAAAACAATGTTTTTGCTAACACTGTCTTGATAAAAAATCTTGGAGATCATGTCAAAAAAAGAAGTACCCTCCTATAGTGCAAGATAAGATAAGGGGGTGGGAGGAGTGATACATTGGGTGAGGCACACTACTCCATAGACTAATATTCCTCATCCAAGGTATTTAAGCTAGGACCTTACAAGAAAATAACTAGCCAATTGTCCAACAATATTTCTAATAACTAGTTGAGCTAATCATTCAATATATAGATAGAATGACAACTAGATAAATAGATAGATATATATATAGGCCAAACTTGAAGATGAATTAGGATTTTTGACCTATAAACTATTTTGGATAAGAGTTTGGAACAATTCATCACAATAGATCTTATATGTAGTGAAATATATTATTATGTAGTTTATTACCTTACATTTCAAATTTGTTAACTAGTTTAATGTTCAATTTTACTGGAATATTTTGAAATACAAATTAGAGAATAATTAAATGAACAAACCATCCAAACAAATAAACAAAATATGTGACCTAGACAGATAATATGGGAGAAAACCCTTCTAGAAGGTGAGGTCTATGTTCTGGTCTCTTTTCCTTATTTAAGAAATGAAGGTACAAACAATGAGGAACTCTCTATGGAGTTTCCCTAAACAATTTGGAATAAATGGATTCTACAAAATCTACCACCTCCTTTATTATTTTTCAATAATGAACACCTAAATAATTTACTCAACCATGAAGAAATAACGATACAAAATAATGCTTGAATGTTTCTCTTCCTAGCCTCCTAGTATTTAAGATAGATTAATTTCCTTGTAGGGCTATACTTATGGTTTTTATATGCCTAAGCCTTCAATTAATGTTAGGTTTTCAAACCTTTTAGAATATTCTTGATGGTCCACAATGACTAGCCCCATCTATGTAAGTAATAGGGGCTAATGTGGAATCCACATGATATTGTGGTGGTCAGCCAGGTAAGTAAACTTATGGGTGACATAACTTCTACATTCAAACTTTGATTGAGGTTCAAACCAGACTAGGAAGGTTGTGGACCTAAATTCACTCAATCAAGACCTTCCCATAAAATATCCCTTACAATATTATTCCTCCATTTTTTCAATCAAGAAAGTACCAAAATAGATGAAAAACGATATAAAGATCCATTATGCATAAGATCAATTTCCTTGCATTGTGTGAATTGTATGCAATATAAACCCAATAATGGTGATTATGGTGCTTGATTAAATAAGAACATGGAATGATGCCAAGAAAAAAGGAAGACATCCTTGGGGATGTACCCCAAGCCTCTCTTGTGTTGGACCAAAGATCACACTGAAAGCGAGGCTTGAATTCTTGTAACAAAAAACTTATAATTTTAACACGTTGATCAATAGTTAATCATATAGTAGTGTATCATAACAATTAGCATCATAAAAATAAATAAATCCTTCATGAAGAAGTCATAATCACATCAATGAAATAGGAACACAAGATTTAATGTGCAAACCTATACTAGATAAAGCCACAACTTCATATTCTTTTTCTTCTTCAATTCATTACAAAAATTTTTAGGTACCAACCTATTGGAGGCACCCATGCCCAAGGTACACAAGCAACTACTTGTGTTAGACTACAACTGGATTGAGGCACCAACCTTGAAAATGTGCAAGAAACTACTCACTATAGGCTACAACCTAATTGAGGAGGCAACCCGAGAGATAAGCATGCTTCCACTTGCTACAAGATTCAACCTAATTGAGGCACCAATCTCAATAGAGGCACACACCTCCTTCTTCATCTTCTTGTATAACACTTTTCCAAATATTTAAAATTGGATCCACCTTCTTTTCAATGCAGGTCTTCAAAACTAGTCATGTTGTTGTTTTCATAATGTTGTCATCAACCTGTCATGTCCTTTCCATACCTTATTACAACTTCTTTGTTAATCTAGTTAGATAATAATTTTTTCGAAACCTATTTTGGCCATTCTCACAAAAATCACTATAAGCTACTCATATGCACCCAAAACACATAACATTGTTTTTAAACATAAAAAATACATCATCAAAATTTACCATGCCTTTGGGATTATTCACCACTGAACCATGATCATAATACTTCTTTCAAAATCTAAGTTGGCCTTAAAATGAGCCCAGAAACCTCCAAAAAACATATAGAAATATATAAAACTATACAAATATTCATCGTTCTACAGAATAACAAAATCATGGTGCATTCTACAAAATAACACTTTACGAGCTCTACAAAATGATTAATTGTTTGATCGAATGGTTAAATATGGTGTTCCACAAACCTTTATATTCAAAAATTTGGTTGAGTTCGATTGGACTTGAACCGTTAACCTTTATTACACAAACCATACAATATAACCAACTAACCAAATAGCTAAGTCATAGCTTTTGATAGGGGTGCTTCTACATATTCAAAGTCTCGAAGCTGGAGACAAAAATGTGTTGCGACCCTTCACGAGAACTGATCATTGAACACTGCATATACATAGGAAGAATAATTGCTCGAAGGCTCAAATGATCCACTAGTCACCTAACAAATAAAGCATGCCACCACTATAGGGTTTGACCTCAGCTCAATCAAAGATGTATCATTGAATGATTTGTATTTATGTTGGAGTCTCAACATGGGTATGTGTGTGCATGTGTGTGCTACATGGACCGAGGGCTTCGAGGGGAAACCTTGAACTCATTAGAGTTCAATATAACCTTTTTTCATAATATACCTCATATAATCAGAGGCTTAGCCCACCAATGATGTGATTGTGATGATGTGACTTTGAAACTAAAACTCAGTCCATTTTCCTTGGAAATGTGACCATATTGTGTGACCTTGTCTTAGGGGTCCATGGCCATCCACATGATGATTGCAGCACGATGTCTCCATGACATGTGAAATCACATGAGGGCTACCATGAGTGCTACCATGTGTCACACACTTTTTAAGATTTTACCAATTAGAAAATACCAAATGTACTTGCCACATGGAAGACCTTGGAGGTGCCATATCACTTATTAAGGCGTCACTTTTGACCAACTAGATTACACCACATGTCATCACAAGACTAACTCCTACGTCATCACCTATGAATAATTGGATTGTGTCACACATCCTTACGACATTGGATCTTACATCATCACTTCTGACTAAATTATGGAACTTTCTCTTACATCATCACCTTTGACCAATCGAATTACACCATGTGTCATCACGGGACTGCCTCTTACACCATCACCTTTGACTAATCAAATTATGCCATGTGTCATTATGACACTAGCTCTTATCTGATCACTCCTTAATAATCCGATTGTGCCACATGTCATAATCTTATTGGTCTAGGAGGAGTGGTCAAATGCCATGCAACTATGTTTTTTTATCATAATTAGATTAGTGGAAGATGCATGTTATTTAAATCTATTAGATATTGCACATGTTTAAGCGCATAAAATCGTCGATTGACCTACTGGTGGTGGATCGACTCTCAATATGTGCAACCTTTAACAAATTTGGTGACTTTGGGTTTTGGCCCCATAGTTTATGTCCTTAAGTAATGATGATGCTAATATGCCCATAGCCTCTGATGTAGGAGTCTTTCATAGTGGGATATATTGTTGGATAGGTATTGGTAAGAACTATCCAACAATGGTGTCCATATATTAAATAGGAGATGATAAACTTGTGAAAAACTAAATAAAATTCATACCTCTTGAATTCTCTTGATGAGGGCATGCAAGAGATTCAACTGTCATACTACTTCCTTTGAATCATGAGTGACATTGTTGTTGCCTTGGATATACCCCGCTGTTGCTTCTTTGGACATCCCCTTCAACATAAATGACATTTGTTGTCATCAATGACAACACTATGTGCAACACCGTGCATGAAATATAAAGTATTGAATGATTCTACTTATCTTACGAGCTAAGTATATACATTCATCCATATGTATACATGTATGGTCCTCATGGGGGATTTTCATGAAGCCATGAAGTCATTTTGAAGTAGAGTTTAAATATGTGGTTAGCATCTGTTCCCTTCTAGTAGTGGCCAAGTATGTGGTTGCACGAAGAGACATTACACTAAAAGATCTCATGACACATTCACATGTACTTGGACCAAAGCCCTTGGTGTAAAAATGTTGGACCACTAAAAAGTGAGGACGTTTTAACTAATAAAAAGTCCAAATCTTGTAGAAGCTTAAGATAATTGTTAAATGTGTGATAGCTACTAGAAAAACTATACATAAACACAAATATATGAAATCACCCTCTCTTCCTTAATACTTAATAATAATAAGTAAATATATACTTACAATATAGAAAGAAAAAGAACCTACATAATTATATCAAAACTCAACTTCATCCATATTACTTAATAAAAATCCAATATAGAATTACACAAGCATATCCATAAATTTACCAAACCTCACCAAATTGCTGAATTTAAAATTTATTCCCATCTCGCTAGTTAAAAATAGATTAACAATCATCATAGTTGAGTTTACAAAGGCGAAAGGGAAATCCAAAGCAGCAGAGCTTAAACCCTTACAATGATTATCCAACTCTCTAAAATTGAGTTTCCACATTGTAGGTGATGGGAAGAAGGATTGGAAGTTGGGGCCGTTGCACAAGTCCCAAACCACACAGACCGTGTTCTTTTACATCACGCGTAACGCATGAACACTTCGGAAGGGATAAACCTTGATAGACAATCGCTATGATTTAAATCCATAAGCGTCATCAACGAACTCAAATTTCCAAAAACATAGATTAAGTGTACATTTATGCATGGAAAAGTTATGTGATAATCATTACCATGTTTAGAAAACGAGCAATCAGTATGTGGTTTAATCAATAAAACGTGGATGGAAAGTGTGTAATCAATGCATTTATTTTAACTATAGATGTGTAAAGTATTTAAAATATACAAATTTTAAATAAAAAATTTATTTTCTATTATTTTGTCTTATCTCAAACCCTTTTTTGTTAATAAAACTAAAATGACGATAAAAAATCGAATAAACAATAAATACAGCAGCCATGTGCCTGCTTGGCTGTCTTTATGATTATGCGACTTTGTCCATTTATATTGTCATATAGTGGCTTCCTCGCGATTCAAATAATGCTAATGTATAAATGCCAGATTAACACGAGAAAGTGATCCAAAAACTCATTTATTTATAATTTATGACAAGGAATTGGGTACCGAACTTGGGAATTGCAATTTGTTGCAGGTTGGAACTAAGAATTTCGAAATTTTTTTGGTTTCATTTATCTGGCATGGACAGAGGAAGATTCCTGATCATAGTTCCAACTTAGGATACTCTACTACTTCATGGTTTTGAACAGATTTCAATGTTTGTGAAACTTTCTTGTCGTTAGGTAAGAGCGCAGGCATTGATTTTTATTTCAGTTGTCAGCTATGGTCATGTGGAATGTTTCGCAAAAATTAAAGGTAGTTTCGTTACGATGTCTGTTAATCACTTATCAGTTATGTTAACCGAAGAAAAAATCATGAATAAGATCTTGGAATTTATCATATCTCTAAACATCACGGATATCACGTGCTCTACCTTTAGGTCGCCAAAACCTTAGAGCGGTCTACCTTTCGGTTACCAAAACCCTAGAGACAACGAAAAACTATCGACAACAAAACAGCACAGTAGTGGCTGACGAAATCATTTTGTGATTTTGTATTTTTGTATTTTTGTTACTTAAAATAAGTTTTTAAATGTTATTTAGCATAAGATAAGCGTTTAATATTTATTTGCTAATCACACATGCTCGACTTGACCGGAAGTTGTGCAGCTAGGGTTTGTTTAGTCAATTACATAGATTCCTTATGGGAATCTTTGATTACATTATCGGCTAATTTAAACATGATAAGGAATATTGTCTTATAAACTGTGCATCAGACTTTTAAGTTGGAAATTTTCCGAATTTTATTTTATTTTGAGTTAGCAAAGCGCAGTGCTTAAAGATAATTTTATTCCTAATTTATTCTCAATGCAAATTATGCATGTATATGAATGTCTTGATACCACATTTCTCCGCCCCCATTATATTTTGTTGTCTGGTTTTGTGCTCGGAAGTCGCATTTGTTTTGTTGTTACTAGCGATTTGGTGGAGCCCCTCGCTGCAACAGTGACAAAAATGGGTTTTTTTATCAGAAGATTTCACAGGCTTTGTGCATCTTAGCCCCATGTTTTCTACTGGGGTTAGAAATGGAGGTGAGGACTGATGTCATAGTTGGTTTCAAGAGTGGTTGGAGCATACCCACTCGCTCCTAACACGAGAGATTTAATTAGTAATCATTGGACCGAGAGGCTCAGATTTCATGCCAGTGATTTTATTTTGTTCAAGTATCCAACAAACCATAACTCAGTGCTCCTCGTTTCTCGAGATGCCTTCTAAAACTATAAATTGGCGAGCCCCCCTCCATCTTAGAATGAGAGGAACAAGACCTTTAAGTTTGTTAGGCCCCTATACTACTAGTGTAACCCCTTAGAACTCATGAGGGTCATTATGAATTTTTGGTCATGCCTTTTGGCCTTACCAATGCACCTTAAACATTTCAAGGTTTGATGAATTCCATTTTCAAATCATTTCTTAGAAAATTTGTGTTAGTATTTTTTGATGATATACTAATTTACATCAAGTCTTGGACGGATCATGTTGAACATGCTGACACGGTGCTACAACTATTGGAGGAGAAACAATTATATGCATAAAGATCCAAATGTTTCTTTGGAGTACAAGAGGTGGAATATTTGGGTCATATTGTATCTCATGAAGGAATTAAGGTAGACCCTAGCAAAATTAAAGCCATTAAGGAATGGAAAATCCCCACATCCATAAAGCATCTGCGAGGATTTCTCGGGTTGACAGGTATTATCACAAGTTTGTTAAGAATTATGGGAGAATAGCAGCACCTCTAACAACATTATTGAAGAAATATGCATTTTCATGGAACTCCGAGAAGCAACAAAAAGGCCTTTCAAACTTTTTAAAGAGGAAATGTGCCAAGCACCGGTCTTAGCCTACAATGGACTTCACAAAAACCTTTATTGTGGAATGTGATGCTTCAGGAAATGGAATTGGTGTTGTTTTAATGCAAGATGAAAGACCCATTGCTTTTTGAAAGTTGTCCAATCAAGGGAAAGTTTTTACACAAAGCTATTTATGAGAAGGAAATGTTGGCAATAGTCCATGCACTTAAGAAATAGCGACCCTACCTAATGGGAAGACACTTCAAGGTAAAAACAGATCATGATAGCCTGAAATACTTTTTAGAACAACTATTATCTTTAGAAGAACACAGAAAATGTGTGACAAATATGTTGGGTTATGACTTTGACATCATCTATAGAAAATGGAAGTAAAATTTTGTTGTAGATGCACTCGCAAGAAAGGATGAGCATGTGGAAGCATTGTTTTGTGCTAATTCTATTATCCAACTCGATTGGATAGACGAAGCAAGGGATGAATGGAAGAAGGACGAAGAAGTATGGCCACTTATTCAAAAGTTGCAAAAGATCCCAATTCAAACAATATTTCCATAAATTGAAGAGGAAGGAAAAATCATATTGGAACATGGAGCAGTCATAGAAACAAGAACCCAACAGCTACGAAATTGATCAATTTCAGAGTATTTTCATCAAGTGGAAGAACTTACCCGCTGAAGATTTCCACATGGGAGGACAAGAATTTTATACAGAAGCATCAAGAACTACTCAAGCGTTGAGGACAACACTTTTTGAAGGAAAGGGGCATGTTAGGCCTCTATACTACTAGTGTAACCCCTTATTGTTATTAGTACAACCCACTTATTATATTGATGTATCCATGTAGTGCCCATATTGTCACTATTGTGCCTCATAGAAGCCCACTATTGTTATTATTGTGCCCTTACATTATTATTGTTATGTCGGCTCTGATTATGGTATGACCCCTGAGACTCCTATATATAGAAAGGAGGTATTTTCATTTGTATCATCCAAGAATTGTTCATTTATGTAATGTAAAGAAGGTTTCC
Source organism: Pinus taeda (assembly GCA_000404065.3). Lineage (NCBI taxonomy): Eukaryota > Viridiplantae > Streptophyta > Pinopsida > Pinales > Pinaceae > Pinus > Pinus taeda. The sequence continues at coordinate 43,696 of APFE031109919.1, read as the reverse complement.
CCCTCGAAGAGGCTGAATTCTAAGGCGTTGATCTATATTTTCTATCTTTTTCTTGAGCTCATTCCATAACAAAGTTCTCTACTTTGTTGCCTATTACATCATGAACAGTGACCAGTCAACTTCATTAGCAGTGCTCAGGGCCACTGTGTGAATGGATAGAAGCTCATTGTGGTTGTTATGACTCTCCATGGTTGTATTTCTAATGTGGTGCCTTTATTAGAAATTGATAATTGGAAACAACATGAAATAGGTACCAAAAGGGTACAAACTATTGAAAACATTAATGTACTCTTCAAACGGGTGTCATCTACATGCTAGCTAAAATGCCCTATCCTTGCTAGAATGTGTCTAACAGAAAACATGCAATTTGAATAATTGGTTATTGTGATTGCAATTTTGATATTGATGGTTAACTTGAAGGTCGAAAAATATTTAGTCATACCTAGGAATAGATGAAAATGCAAAAATTTAATTTTATTCTTTCAATATATTTCCTTCAAGATTAATCCCCATGTTAATATCAATTCATATAGAAAAACGTCAACTTCAAAATAATAATGTTCAATATCTTAGATCAATTTCAAGATGGTCATGCTCAATATGTGGCAGTTCTACAGTAAATCTAACATTCATATTTGAAATATAAATAAGAGTGAATAAATATTAAGAAATATATAGAAGAGTGAATAAATATTAAGAATCAAGTCTAATATTGATAGCGAGAATTCATTCAAAATAGAGAGAATTGATATCATAAGTACCAAGCATATGGTGTAGGAAAGGATTTAATGGATACCATAAGCTAGGTACATGCAATACAAGCTACAAAAGATGGAAGACAGATCATCCTAGATTCTCCATGCTATAACCCATTGGAGATAAAATATGAGACATAATGGCTATAATTCTCTTGAGATATCTTATTTCCCATTAAATTAAAATGAAGCCAGAAAGGTTTCATAAGAAAGTCAAATTTTTCAACAAAATCCCTGATTAAATTGGATGTCCAATTCTAATTATTGGAGAAAAGGTCCTATAAGTTATAAGAGAAAAGGTCTTATAATCCAAGTAGGTCTCAAATAGGCATTAAAAACAAAAAATAGAAATCAAAAGTGCTTACCTTGATAGAGAAGATCACTCCTAGAGGTAGTTACTAGTTACTTGGCCACTAACACATTTGTTACATAATATCAATTCATGATAGATGATTTAAAGACAACAATTGAAGATATAGGGAACATGAGAGGAAAAAAACTAAGTACACTTGTTTTGGGGATTCAATGCTCTATTTCATTTTGAAAATAATTAATATAGTTTATAAAGTTTGTTTTTATATGAATGTGCATTTTCAAATTTGATCATGCTATCGTAATGTGATATTTTCTACCTGCTATCTAATTTTGATTGAAAATGAAATGTTGAGATCCTATATCATTGTGAATTGTAAAACACTTTTTTTAAGATTTTCATTATCGAAGGGCTGCATGAACATATACCCTTCTTATTGAAATTAAGACTAGCCCTTCAAATTTGATCATTGGTCAGCAAGGTGAGTTGATTGTTGGAGGTATAACTTGTACATTCAAACTTTGATTGAGGTTCAAACTAGCCTTGGAATGTTTAGGATCTCAATTCACTCAATCAAGACCTTCCGATAAAATAGCCCATACAAAATGATTCCTCCATTTTTTGCATCAAGAAACTACCAAAATTGATGAAAAATGATATAAAGATCCATTATGCATAAGTTCCATTTCCTTGCATTGTTTGAATTGTATGCAATATAAACCCATTAATGGTGACTATGGTGCTTGATTCAGTAAGAACATGGAATGATGCAAGTAAAAAGAGAAGACATCCATGGGAATATACTCCAAGTCTCTCTTGTGATGGACCAAATATCGAGCTGGGCTTGAATTACTATAACAACAAACTTATAGTTCTAACACCTTGATCAATAGTTAACCATCTAGTAGTGTATCATAACAATTATGATCATAAGAATAAATGAATCCTTCATCAAGAAGTCACCATCACATCAATAAAAGAGAAACACAAGCTTTTATGTGGAAACCTATACTAGAGAAAACCACAAATTCATCTTCTTTTTGTTCTTTAATTAATTACATAGATTTTTAGCTACCAACCTATTGGAGGCACCAATGCCCAAGGTATGAAAGCAACTAATCGCTATAGACTACAACCTGATTGAGGCAGAAACCTAAGTGATAAGCACACAAGCTTTTATGTGGAAACCTATACTAAAGAAACCCACAAATTCATCTTCTTTTTGTTCTTTAATTAATTACATAGATTTTTAGCTACCAATCTATTGGAGGCACCCATGCCCAAGGTATGAAAGCAACTAATCGCGGTAGACTACAACCTAATTGAGGTAGAAACCTAAGTGATAAGCATGTTTCCGCTTTCTATAGGCTTCAGCCTAATTAAAATACCAATCTTAATAAAGTCACACACTTCCCTCTTCATCTTCTTGTAAACCATTTTTCCACATATTTCAATTTGGATCCACCTTCTTTTCAATGTAGGTCTTCAAAACTAGTTAGATTGTTGTTTTCATTATGTCGTTATCAATATGTCACGTTATATCCATACCTTATTACAACTTCTTTGTTAATCTAGTCAGATAATAATTTTCCCGAAACCTATTTTGGCCATTCTCAAAACACTCACTATATCCTGCTCATATGCCCCCAAAACACATAACATCAAATTTAAACATAAAAAGTACATCATTAAGATTTCTCATGCCTCCGAGACGATTCACCACTGAACCCTGATCATCATACTTCTTTCAAAATCACGTCATGCGTAACGAGTGGACACTTCGGAACGGATAAACGGTGAAAGACAACCGTTGTGATTTAAATCCATTAGCGTCGTTAACGAACTCAAAAATCCAAATACATAGATTAAGTGTACATTTACGCATGCAAAAATTATGTGATAATCACTATCTTGTTTAGTAAACGAGCCACCATGATGTGATTTAATCAATAAAACGTGGATGACTGTGTGTAATCAATGCATTTATTTTAACTATAGATGTGTAAAGTATTTAAAATATACCAATTTTATTTTCAACTAGTTTGTCTTATTCAAACGTTTTTTTGTTAATAAAATTAAAATGCCGATGGAAAATCGAATAAACAGTAAATGCATCATGTGTTGTGTCGACTTACAGCAGCCATGTGCCTTCTTGGCTGTCTGTATGATTATGCGACTTTGTCCCTTTATATCGTCATAGAGTGGCTTCCGTGCGAGTTAACCAAATAATGCTAATGTATATACGCCAGATTAACCCGAGAAAGTAATCCAAAAACTCATTTATTTATAATATATGAGAAAGAATTGGGTACCGAACTTTGGAATCGCAATTTGTTGCAGGTTGGAACAATGAATTTTGAAATGTTTTTGGTTTCATTTAGCGGGCATGGCATGGATAGAGGCAGATTCCTGATCATAGTTCCAACTTACGATTCTCTACCATTTCATGGTTTCGAACAGATTTCAATGTTTGGGAAACTTTCTTGTCGTTATGAAAGAGTGCAGGCGTTGATTTTTATTTCAGTTGTCAGCTATGGTCATGGGGAATGTTTAACAACAATTAAAGGAAGTTTCGTCACGGTGTTTGTTAATCAATTATCAATTATGTTAACTGCAGAGAAATTCATGAATGTGATTGACTTGGAATTTATCACATATCTAAACATCACGGATCTCACGTGCTCTACCTTTCGGTCCCCAGAACCCTAGAGCGATCTAACTTTCCGTTCTCAAAACCCTAGAGACCACGCAAAACTATGGACGACTCGATGGCACAGTCGTGGGTGACGAAATCATTTTGTGATTGTGTATTTTTGTTACTTATTTATAGATTTATTGCTTTTAAAAAATCACGATTAAATTGAAATTTTAAAAAGTATATATTTTTTTAAATTTAAATAAAATATACAGTTTCAAAATATTCCAACGCATTTTTATTAACCAAAAAATTATTAAAAATGTAGACCAAGACATCAAAAAAACATCTAACAATCAGAATAAACACAATTGAACTTTCATTTTTTATTATTTAAAATAAATTTTAAATATATAAGTAAAATGTTGTGAATTATAAAAATTAAATTTATATTTTAATTTTTTTTTAAAAATATTATCTTTAAAATTTTAGTCAAAATATACATTTTGATAATGGAAGCTTTTGGATTCATGATTAAAAAAAACTCTTCAATCAAATAGTTACTTAGGACCCATCATCCCGAGAAAGATAATAATAAACCTAAGTAAAGGTTCGATACATCACAGTTATTTTAGACCCCATCATCAAGAAAAAGATAATAATACACCTAAGTAAAACTTCTAAACACATCGATCCTAAAATAACTATGGATATATTTTAGAACCCATCATCAAGAAAAAAATAATAATAAACCTAAGGAAAAGTTCTAAACAGATCGATCCTAAAATAATGATGTAATTTATCCTAAAAAAAAATTACTTTAAAATATATATTTTCAAAATATTCCCACACATTTCTAACAAATTTAACCCATAAAATATTTTCCAAATAAAAAATATATCATAAAAATATCTAACATTTAAAATACTCGCAACAGAATTGTCAATGCTCTTCGCTGTGAAGATATACCCAAAAATATAGAAAATAAAATACATCCTGGCAGGGCTGCAGCCAGTTCGACCAACGTTAAAACATGCAGAAAACGGGGAATTGTCCGTGGCCACGTCTACTAATGATTTCATCAACTTAGGAATTCATTGAATGTGGGAAGCTGTACCTACCTCATCTAGAGAGAGCTGACAGCCAACGCAGGTGCTAAAAGCGTAGCAATAACTTCCCAGAAAGTTAGCAGAATCTTAAAAAGAAAGGATGGAATTAGAAGAAAGAAAGCCAGTATGCACATGGTTATAGGTAGTTGGAAGAGGAGAAATTCATATGGGACCATGTGATTACAGTTAATAAAGAAATTGGCACGAAAACTTGAATTGGCAGTGTAGCTTAACATAGTATATTTGTACCCGTATCCACCCATAAAAATTTTCTGCACTCCTAGGCCCTCTGCGGCTCTCCTATTGGCTTAACCTTCAGAGCTCCATGTGAATACGGGCTCTGACCTGGCTGTGCCAGTGCTGTTGTTCACTTTCCGCAGTCGGTCCGTCGTGATTAGGGTTTCGCATAATCACGCCTGTTCGGTTCATGTGATTCCGCTGCCGTCGACGACGAAATTGGCCAGCAGGACACCCACCCCGTTACTATATACATCGAGTATCTGTCTTGCCGAGGTATAGGAGGTCAGATATATGGTTGCCATGGAAGGGAAGTGCAGGGACATGTCCAGAGTTCGAATCTTCTTGACCCATTTCCTCCCAGCGCTGCGGAAGATCAAGAAGAGGTGCTTCAGTATAGCACAGCGCCAGAGAGCCATTCGATTTGCAGCCGACATGTTTTTGGTGCACGGTGAAAACAAGGACAAGTGTTCTGCGTGGAGTCGAGCTCTGAACCTCCAACTGATGCGCAGAGAAAAGACGATAACAACCATGAAGATGAAAAAATCATCCCTAAGCCGAAATCGCAGCATAATGGTAGCGAAGAGGATGAGATTGGGTTCTCTCCATTCAAGATTTGGTGAGAGTCTTGATATTAAAACAGGCGGCCGTGATGATCATGGCGCAATTGAGAGGAGACTCAGGATTCTGGGGAGGCTTGTTCCTGGTGGCAGGAAAATGGGGGTCGATACCCTATTGCAGGAGACAGCTGACTACATCTGGAATATCGAAATGCAAGTTAAAGCCATGGCGGTACTCGTGGATTTCTACGCTGCGAACTCTGCAGGCCGTGACGATGAATCTGTGGCGCAAAACCAGCAGGGCGCTTCTTGTGGCGCACAGATCTGATCTCATATTTTACAATATGAGTGTTCAGTTCATATGTAGCGATATATATCGTATCTAATAACACAATCTTGGTAGCGATATATTTTGTATCTAATAACATAATGTTCGTGATAGCATCTTATAAATTGTATTTAGTATTTAATAGTATAACTTTGGTCTTAGCGATATAAATTGATAGTAGTTTAACCAGTTTGTAAATTTGTATGGAAATTTTAATTAGGTAGAGATTTTTTTGTACATTAAGGGTATAGTTATTAAATTTAAGATTTTGGGTATCTTAATGTTTTGATGGTACTGAATCTATTTGTATTATCAAAAACATAATTTAAACATTGTTATTTTTCCCAATACTAAATCTATTTCTATCCTAAAAAAACATGATTCAAACAAAATTATTAATAATTTTTTTGAAAATATTTTAAAACCATTGTTAATTATTCTAATCAATTGTACTAGATAAAATCTAGTAAATTGTATCCAATAACACAATCAATCTTGCTGATAGCATCTTATCATAATATTGAAACTATCCCAACTAAAATCAGCGCAATTAAGAAAAACAACACCCTAAATGTAAAAAAGGAGGGCAACTTCAATAGGTTCCTTGGAATTTGTAGCGAGAGAGAATATAATTGATGATTTTTTTCATATCTTATTGTTTTCTAACACCACTGCTCCGAGACTTAAACAGCTTTGGAAGAGGATCTTGTTTGCGTAAAGTTTTGGAGAATCATATGAAATGTTCTTCGTTAAGACCTGTTTTTTCGAAATCCTGATACATTTCTCAGGTTTCACTGATACCCATTGCAGGATTGGGTTAAGCGACCCAGAATATAGAATTCGTGAGAAACTTTCCTTTAGAGAGCAATGTATCTTCTCTGTTAGGGGTCAATTGTTTTGGTAACTTTATAAATTATATATATAGAAGTATCATTGTGAAATGTTGGTAGAAATAGTATTATTTTGAACATATAGGTTTTTATAGTTGGAGATCATATTGCAGATAATATTTAAACGTTTCTCGTAATTTAAAGTATATACACTGATTTTCGAAAACAACATGGTTTGCAGTAATATTCTTATTTCTTTCATAAAATGTGAGGGATGATTGTTGTGGGTCATTTTAACCTAAATTTCATTTGAAGTGAATCAGACAAGCTTTATGGCAATTTTATAAGATGAATGATAAATATGACATGATTAGTTTCCTGCAAAAGTGATGAAAATTTGAAAAATTAACGATGAATCAGACATCATTTCGCCAGGATAAACACGTATTTTGTGCCGAGGCAGAAAATTCATGATTCCACATCCTTAAGAAATCTCTGTCTCTGTTACGCATTAATGCGTGCGTCTGGTTCCACATTAATATGGTCACGGGAAGCCTGTTCTGCACAATAAAATACGCGGTTCTGATAACGCATTAATACGCGCACTGTAAGATTGGTGTGCAACTAAATACGTGCCCAATAAGATTGGTACACATATTTGGTTGGCCTGCCCTAATGATGGACAAATGTAAGGCGACAGCACTCTTGGTCATTCCTCGGTTTGTAAAGTTTTAATTCCCAATGCTAAATTTAATTGTGTATCAATTTAAAAAGAGAATTTGAACTTAAAAAATTAAATAAAAAAAAATTGTTTCCAGCGGAAAATTTTAAGACTTAAATTAATTAGATAGCGTCCTTTAAAATGATTTAATAACATAAAATAAGTAGATAATGTCTTCTTAAATGATTCAATGGTACATAAAAAGTCACTCTACAAGGTTGAAACAAATTTAAACAGCAAAAGTTATGCAAACGGAAATTTTTTAACTCGACGTTCAAGTTTCTTAGGGAAGATCTTGAACTTTAGAAATTGTGCGTCCGGAACTCCCTAGAGGTTCAAACCAATTCAAACAACAAAAGTTATGCAAATTGAAAATGTTTAACTCTTCAAGTATCTTAGTGAAGATATTGACCTTACAAGTTGTGTGTCTAGAATTCCCTAGAGCATAATGTTTATGCGTATTGCAAAATGCAATTTTTTTAAAGTCGTGTAATATTTGTCGATGGAAAGAAACTGCAACGCCGGTTTATGTGCAGTGCAAGTAAGTTAATAACCAAGAAAACAAACTTCTTTGTTACATATGTCTATATATATTTTGAGAAGAAAAAAAAGCTTTCTTTTCATGACTAAAAAAGAGAGTATATGTTCATGAGATTCTCTGTAAGCTTTTATAAGATCTCTTATAGCTTGAATGTCTATATCCTTTTGGACACAAAGTACTATTTGTATATCACTTACACTTCATATTTTCCACAAAAAAATTTACAGCATGTGTTTTCACCCAAAATAACATTTTTCTGCATAAGTTGCTAGATAGTATCATCCATCTTCTACTACGAATAATTAATATATCTCACATTTTTCATTACACCTTGAACAACAAAATGAATCTTATCCAGTTCCTTTGAGATGCCTCTTTTTGAGAGTAGGTCGACAATCTGATTATGTTCTTTGTATATATGATCAAACTCAATATGTTGGAAAGTACTTACCAGATGCATCTGCCTCATCCAGTGAGATAAATAAGGAAAATTAAAGAGTATAATTGATTACTAGAGCAATCCTAACTAATAATGGCCTTTCTCCACATTTCACTAGTTTCAATCCCACTTCTTCACCCTTGTGAGCATCACCCGATGCAATGAGTGCTAAGTGAACTATTCAAAAATCAT
>APFE031109919.1:0-34345 GCA_000404065.3 Pinus taeda | reverse complement strand
AGGTTATTAAGATGAAAGTTAGTCTTAGATATCATTTTGGGATTCAACTGCGTTAAGTAAGTCATTCAAACGTATGACCATTTCCATGAGAGGTAGTCGTAACTGACTAATTTCTCATGATTTTTGAATAGTTCACTTAGCACTCATTGCATCGGGTGATGCTCACAGGGGTGAAGAAGTGGGATTGAAACTAGTGAAGTGTGGAGAATGAATCACATAGCATCAATCATCACTTCCGGGGCTTGCACCGGTAACCAGGACTTCCCAGGAGGTCACCCATCCCAGAACTTCTTTGGCTCAAGCGCGCATAACTGTGGATTTTTTTCCACAATCAAGCCCACTTAGCTTGCTACCCCATTTGCAAAACCTTAGCAAGTATTGTGCCTCATGAACCATTCAAGTAGAGATCCCTTGACTCTTTCTGAATTTAAGCTTGCTAAGGTTTTGCAAATGGGGTAGCAAACTAAGTGGGCTTGATTGTGGAAAAAACTCCACAGTTAAGCGCGCTTGAGCCAAAGGAGTTCTGGGATGGGTGACCTCCTGGGAATTCCTTGTTACCGGGTGCAAGCCCCGGAAGTGATGATTGATGCTATGTGATTCGTTCTCCACATTTCACTAGTTTCAATCCCACTTCTTCACCCCTGTGAGCATCACCCGGTGCAATGAGTGCTAAGTGAACTATTCAAAAATCATGAGAAATTAGTCAGTTACGACTACCTCTGATGGAAATGGTCATACGTGAATGACTTACTTAACGCAGTTGAATCCCAAAATGATATCTAATGGCCTTTCCTCACCATTGAAACTGTGTACTGCTCAATCCCTCTCTTGCTTTGCTAGCTGAGACTACACATTGTGCAATTCCATTCCATATGCTACTCTCATGTCAACTAGAACTACACAATCCCTCTCTTTCACTCCAAATTGCGTAATTCCAAAGCCTAATCTACCTCTTTGGTGCTCAGTATTTCACAACATTTTCCCTCGGTGACTATGTTGCTACTTTAAAGTTGATTGTTGAACTAATATTTTTGAGATAACTTCTTATCATCATAAGCAAATCTCTTGCAATAGCTACTAGGTCTTGAACACTTTGCTATTTCCTCATTAGATAACAACATGCCTCCCAAGAAGACAACATCAAAGGAGGCCACCGAAAGCAGTGTTGAGGAAGTCATTGATGGTCCCTCAAGATCCGTTTTGATTATGTCAGATACAAAGTTTTATATTGAGAGGTATTCCATTATCAATTGGCATATTTTCAAGGATGCATTCACAGTGAGAGAGTCCAAAGAAGATATGCAAGATATGTAATTCACATCAAAATCCAACAATTAGGGTTCCATAGAGCTGCTTGCGGATTTCTAGTTTTACCCTGGGTAGATGTTATTAATTGAATCTTGCAAGGCCTAGATACCAATAGCATGTAATTGAACATTAGTAGTGGGTTACAACTTGCTTCTTACCAACCACATGACATTCACTTTATCTACAAGTTGTCGAAGCCTAAGGAACATTTAGATTCATCTAGATTCGAGTTATCTTAACACTAAGGAAGTGGTTAAGTCATGGTGGAAAAAACAAGAAAATTTTCGCCAAACACCTAGAAATACTTACAGCACCAAGTCACTTAGAGTGATGTTCCATTACTTAATAGTTTTGTGCTATTGAGTCTACGGATACAAGAATATTGAATTGTTCCAAGAAAGATCGGTATACATGCTATATTAGATTATATCAGAAGGGAATATTTTCAACTCATCCAGTGGCTCAACAGTTACAAATTAATGTGAATAAGGCAAAGAACTCACGAGAGGGAAAGCAACAACAATTCTCCATGTTTGGCAACTTACTAGAAGGAGTATGTGCTCGTAATGAGTTCCCAAGTTTGGATTGGAAATGGACAGCTAAGGAGCCCCTTATCCACATTTATTTCAAGCTATTGGAATAATGTAGCTACCAAGGACTTTTCGAGAGACTTCCTAATTATTTATTTAAGGAATTATGTCAGATGATATTTGAAGAGGAGGTCCCTTACATGTCTCACTAGGAAATTATCTTAGTGATGGAGGTAGTGGATTGGCTTGCCTCACCATGTGGTACATAGTTTAGAGCGTTTGGATGTCAGAGACCATCTCTTCTCTTGCTGAGGTATGCCACAAACATAGTAGTCATACAAGAGGTTGCCTATCATCTTGCCAGAGGTATTTTTGCAGTACTGTAGAGTAAGAAGGAGGCACCTTGGTCTAATTTTAACTTGGATATGGGATCTTATGAAGATCTTGAAGGAAATAGATGTTGAAGATAAAGGATTGGAAAGCCTTGAGTTTGGGATGATATTTTTTCATAAGTATGATCACAGAGGAGTTTGCAAAGGACACTTTGAAAGTTACATTTTTTCTAGCTATATGGGACCTATGCGAGGATGGAGGAAGAAAATATTAAGAATTTTTATAATGCCTCTCGGTCACATGCACCAGGAAATGAGGCAATCCCTTCCAGTGTAACTACAGAACAAAGTGTTATCCAAGAAACACAACATCCAAAAGAGCATACTCCAGTGAGAATCAAGTACAAGAGGAAGGTTTCCCAAAACCCAAGAGAGTAGTGAAGCCATAAGTTCAAAGATGATGTAATGATTTTGAAAGCGGCTATGGAAGCAACGAGGAAGAGGAAGGAGTGGGAAGCAAAGAGGAAGTAGGAGGAAGAGTGGAGTCAAAAGGAAGAGCAGGAAAGGAAGGAACAAGAGGAAATGCAGGGATAAGAAGGACTAAAGAGAAAATAATAAGAAGAAAGATTGTAGCAATAAGAGGGGGAAAGACAAAATATCTAGAAGAAGAAGAGAATCAAAAAAAGAAGGGTCAAGAGTTTGCGGAATAAGTTGAGGAGTAGATATTGGTCTAGGACATAAATGTTGAACAAGTGGAGCAAAACCAAGAGGTTGATATCATGCCCATTTTAGAACAAATTATTGGTCAACCTCCAATTCCTTACATAGATGGCCACATCCTAGGTGATGAGATCAAATTCTCCCTTGAAGATGATGACATGGTCATGGATATTTCTAGCATGGTCATTAATGAACTCCAGAATAAAATAGTATAGGAAAGGAAGAAATTTTTCCCTAATGATTTGGTCCATCCTAATTTCATCAACAGTGAAAGGGTGATTGTTATCGACACTAGAAGGAATTCATAGACAATTGGTGCAAAAAAATTAGCTTTTGTAGGAGCTACAAAAGAAAATAAAGATTTCTTGATGTCAGAAAATTGGAAAATGGCTAAATATATAGATGCTACAAGGTAACAAGTAGAACATATCCATGTTGAGATGCAACAATTGTCTTGCATGGGTTCTTACTTCAAAGGACTTCAAGTAGCTATATATGGTGAAATTCAGTCATTGAGAGACACAATGAGGCCACTTTATGACGATATGGTGAACGTGCATAAGGCAGTAGTGCCCCTACATGATGTGCAAAAGAGATCATGAGAAAATGCAAAAGCTTCGAAATTAATCTATGCAGTCATCAACGCGATCCAACAATGGGGTTGTAAGTGTAGAGATGCACCAAGAGAGTTAGCTAGAAATATGGTGCAAGAAGTAGGATTGGCTAAGTTTGAGGTCATAATGCTCAGTTAGAGTAACAAACTACTTGACACTTTTGTAGCCATCATAATATATTCCTATGCACTGTTGTACAATAACTTGGATTCTTTGGTTAGAACACACAATATCCCTTCAGTTGGACCATTTGTAGACAAAAAAGGAAGGAACATCATGAATCAGGAAATTGAAGGGTTTTTAGACAGTTCGAGGCAAGTCACAACAAAGGATGGTTTGGAGATTAGTATATAAAACATGAAAAGGTATATATATAGACTAACGTCAGTTAATATGAACTTTCTTTTATTGCAAAATGAAGTATAGACAAGCTCCAAGATCATTTATCTAGAAGCTATGGATGCTGGAGTCAGATATCAGCATAACCATCATGTAAAGTTTGAGGATATAATTACAAAATACAAACCTTGGCATCAATACGTTACTACATATTTACATGATCAATTTGTTGAGCTAGATTTTCCTCAAAATCAAGCCCATTGAATTGTTTTTCCCACTAGGATTGTCTTATTAAGATCTAGCCATTTTTGTCCTACATGGAGTTTTGTCTTATTGAATTTGAAATATAATAACGTGTAAATGTAATTTTAATTCCAATATTTAAATGTGGAATTTTAAAAGTCATTAGTCATAGAAAAGAAAAAAGAATTCCATGAGTCATGGGGAATTTCATAGGTCTCCAAGGGAGATGAAGGGTCATCTCATTTGTTATAAGTAAACCCTCATAACTCAAGCAAAGGGCTTGGAACTAGAGATTTGGATCCTTGTCTTCTCTAGTCTAACATAGGAAGAGTATCATCCTTTAGAGAAGAAAGTGTTCACTTCATGTTCCACTATTTGGGCTAGTGTCATATCAAAGTAATTGTAAGCTTAGAGCATTCACTTAATAATAACAAGCTTTTAGAGCCAACATGCCTTCATGCATATGTTGCGGATGTAGTAAGATTATTATTTATACATTTTTGATGTATGTTGTTTCATTTACACTAATGTTAATGAACTATTTCACTTTCTTTAGTATGAATCTTGTTGAATGTGTGTTGCTTATGTTATCACTATTGACGTTATCTTGTTAGCTATTTTGTAGGCTAACTAAGGATTATTTGAAATTCTCGTGTGTCTCTTCTAAGATATTAATATTAGTTTTTTCCAGGGGGCTCACTTATTTCCCTTTGATTTGATGGAAACTTTCATACATTACATTTGATATCTCACAAATTTCAGATAATTGCTATCACCAAAGCCAAGAATTTCTCATCTTATGTGTTCATTGCAACCAAGGAATATCTTTTGAGACCACTGATTTGGCATCTGATCGTACTCTAGTTGGGGATCCTACACAAAATGGGGTGGGGTCTAATTGGTACTTCACATTGGGGATTCCCTGTTCCTTGTTGTTGACTTTCAGCATTGTCAATATGGTTTTGGTGCTAGAAGGAGAGCTAGATGACAAGCTAACCTCGCGAATTCTAATTTCTCCTTTTTATATTTGATGGCTTCTTCCCATATCATAGCACCGACATGATTTTCTAAAGTTACAAATATGAAATTTCCCACATAGATAATTCATGGTTTGTCAAATCTAAAATTTGATGGCAAGGTTGAAACAACCATTCTTAAGCATACCCTTTACTTTCTTTAATTTTGTGAATATTATGAAATTAATTGTGAGGATGTTTCTTGTAGGTTTTTCATTCTCACATTCGAAGGACATGTTAAATAATGGTGCTTCACATTACTAACTCCTTCTATTCATTCTTTCCAATAACTTGTCAAGGAGCTTCACCATGCCTTAGAAAGGTATGATTACGAAAGTGTTTATTACAATATCATTCACCTAACAAAGAAATATGATGAATCCATTGAATATTTTCATGATCGCTTTATTCATTTATATTATGAGCTTGATGTAGATTGGAATTTCATGAAAGACAAATTTAAATATGTTGTTTAGATTATTTTGAAGTGCTTGAACCTAAATCCCTTTTAAGTATTCCAACAGTTCTTGGTCATGGAACTCTCAAAATTCCAAAAGAAGAATCTAATTTTTCATGTGACTCTTCATCTTATTCCAATTCTTCACCAAATCAAGCAACTCCATGCATCCAAGTCAAGGTTGGAGAACATCTAGATCAATTTTCTGATCCAACCCAATCATCTCCTTCCCTTCATATTTAAGATTTGAACTCAAACCTTAATCGAGAATCTAATTTAATTGATGATATTACTTCTTCTCCTCCATCTATTATTTCCTTGACCCTCTTCATTTTGATCCACTAAGTCAATTTTGTATATTAGCTTCTATTGAATCCCATTAGGGTCAAGTCCCTCATGGAGTTAATGGATATCAGTAGTTTTAAGATATTTTTCATAATGATTATGTTTGGGTTTCAGATTATGAACAAGAATCTAATATTGAAGATGATTCCTCACTTCATCTTTCCATTTTCTCATCTTTCACACATCGTTCTAACATGGTCAGTGATTCTGTCACACCTACCACATCCATAGATGATTTTAGAATGAAATAAGATAAGGAGGAATCTACTCTTCATGATCTATTTCATCCCTCATCTTGGGAATATGAAGAAGCAAAGGATGCAAATTCATGTTTTCAATAAATCCCTCTTTTGGATTCATCAAATAATGAGGATTTCCTTTTCTTGACTGAAAAACCAAATTATGATCATGACTTTATTAATGTATTCATTGATTCATCTAGTGATGATTGTGTATCTTCAACTGTCGATTTTACTAAGCCACCAATTTTTTATGATGTACCTTCAGATATTTTATAACCATATCGAGATGTTGAGATGCTTTAGCATATGCTAATGGTTATAGTAGGATCTCATGACTTTGATGAGTGTTCTAAACATGATCGAACCAATACTCTTTCACAGGAAAATATTCATTAATTCACTCCAGATATTGAGGAGAAATCTATCCTTTAGCTTAAATCATCTAGTTCTCACTATCTTATTGTTGAATGGTTGGAGGAATCTTACTTAGCAAGCCTTCATGGCTAGGAATAATAATTTATATTGGAATGGATGTTTTGATATGAAAGCATGTTGCAATGTGTATCATAACTTAGCAATGAAATGTTTAGTGCGTTCTTTATTGTCATAATTTTATGTTCGTGTTTTGTGCCTTCAAGTTTCAGAGCATGTCCCAATTTGTCTTTCTTTCATCATGTTTTATTTCATGATATTTATTGTTTTTTATTCCATTGTTGGTATAGGTAGACAATTACCTTATTGGTTCCACTGGAAATTTCATTTCATTGAGTGTGACCCATATTTCGTTACGAGTAGATTTAGGTTAGTCTAATTTGTTTATATCTCTTTGTTTCTATTTTATTTTGATCTTGTGCTTTTATTTCACAATAAGCCTAACATCAAAGTGGTGTTTAACTTTGAATACGTTTGGAAAAGTTTGAAAGGAAATTGTACAACTATTAATTCTCGATTAATTGTTAATTATCTTTTTTGCATGGGCCTTCTATATGATGTTAAAATATATAGATATGATCTTCTTCTTTCAATCAACTTTCTACGTTTGATCAGTTTTAAAATCTCAACTCAGTCGAGTATAGAAATAAGAGGAGGAAACTTAATTTATTGGACAATTTTTCAGAGGTCATGTAGATATCCTTCTTTGAAGGAGCATCGTCTTATGCTCTCAATAAGTCAAGATCCCTCTTCCACCCCAACAACGTAATAAGTACCTAAGAACAATTATATAATTAAATAAATAAAGGGTGAAGGAGGAGAAATTCTTCCTGCATAGAGAGGTGAAGGAAGCAACTTTGCCTCGGTATTGACTAGGCTCGCTAGTAGTAAAGAAATGCTTATGTTCCTAAAGTGACTCCACCGAGGTACTTTCCAGGCTTGCTGGCAGCAGAGGAACACCAAAGAAGAAAACTAAGACTATGACATTATTTTCACTCTCATATATATATAATCCTTACTCTTGATAGAAACAAACAAATTTTGATTTTCTTATGTAAGTGTTTGGCCAATAAAGAGAATGAAGAAATTATATCTTTAAGTCGAGTTAAATAAGGAAGCTATAGTGATCAACAAAATGCGCAATACTTCTTGAAGAGATAGAATTGGTTTTAAAGTTAGACCCATATAAATAATTTGGAGTTCTACTAGTGTGTCAACAATTGTTGCAATTGCTATAACCACCCTCCAAAATATTTCCTACACTTTGATTTTGGAGCATACCTTTGTTTATAATAACTAAATTTTTCATCGTCAATTGTTCCTATTGATTGATTATACTTATATTTCCATATCTATTTCTTGTTTGAATGTCTTAAATGTGTTGCTTTGATAATGACTAAGTCTTGTCTACAGTAGTTACAAAAATCATGAAGACAATCAAACCCCCTTTCAAACACAAGTTAAGTATTGCCTTGATCTAACATTGATTGTTGGTTTTGCCTTTGGGAACTGTACAATATTTTATCACTGTTAACTATAGAACACGATGAGGAAATTAAATACACAATCTTATGAGACAGAAAATCGTTCAACAAGCAAATTCTGCAATTATCCATTGTGGAGCAAAACTGCACAATCCACTATGCCAGTGAACTGCACAAACCCTTATCACAAGGAATTGTGCAGTCCTTTCTACCAGTGAATTGCACAATCTTCTGGATCAACCAATTATACATACCTAGAAAATAGGTATTTATCATTCCTTTATAATTTTGCGGTACAATTTTCTATTTTAAGATCTAAGGATAAGAGTCTCTTTGTCCTTATTTTTAGGTATCTGCATCATAAACCCTAACCTTGATCCCATGAGAATAAATCTATATAATAGAGGCTTTTTAAGCTCATTTTCACATATGAAAATAGATCTCTAGCCATTCTCATGAGTTCAAATAGTTATGGATTCAATTTGCAAAATTTTTCCATGTAATTTTCTCAATTGTCGCTTTTTGTTGTTTTTTTTCGTCACTTTTGTCATTTTTGCATTGGCAAGTGTCACTTTGCCCATTTCGTCTTGTATATTCTAGTGTTTATATTTTTATTAGCTTTTAGAAGTGTCATTTAATTTTTCTGAGTTATTTATATAAGTGTCACATTGTTTTATTCTCTTTCTTCCTACCAACAGTTACTAATGTTGTGTCTATTTATGGATGCATGTTCTTTCTTTCATATCATCTTCTCTAGCCAATTCTAATGATTGATTTAAGTGATCCTAAGATCAAACTACACCTATTCCTTCCTCAATCCTAGATTCAAAGTCTTCCTCCCACTCGAGCTGATCTATACCATCCTTAGAGCTTGTCGGCTTTCCCTACTATGCATTACGCAATCCCTAGTAGCAATCCTCACCCTTGCTAGTTGAAACTCCACAATGGATAGTTATTGGCCTCCTTAGTCTCTCCATTGTGTAATCCTAGCCAGTAGTGGCCTTGCCTTGAAACTTAAATTGTGCACTGCAAAATCCTTCTCTCTTTGTCAGCTAAGATTATGCATAGCACAGTTCCACCCCACAAGCTAGTCTCCTATCAACCAAAACTGCACTATCTATCTCTCTTAGTGTGAATTACCAAATTCTATACCCCAATCTACCTCTTTCTTCTCAATATTGCATAATATTTTCCATCAGTGTTATGTTGATTCTTTATAGTTGATTTTTGAACCGATCTTTTGAGATAACTTCTTGTCGCAATGAGTATATCTCTTGCAACATGTACTACAAGTCTTCAAACATTTACTCTTTGATCATTAGGTAACAAAATGCCTCCCAAGAAGAAAACATCAAAGGATACCATTGAAAGTAGTGCCAAGGAAGTCGTTGATAGTCCCTCAATATAAATTCTTATTTTTTTAGACACACAGTTGTATATTGAGAAGGAATCCATTGTCACTGGGCATACGGTTAGGGTTCCATAGGGGCTCCTATATATTTCTAGTTTTACCATTAATAGATGTTATTAAATGCATCTTCAAAGGGCGAGATACTAAGAGCATGTCATTGAATAATACCAGTGAGCAACAGCATGCTTCTTACCAGTCACATGACATCCAATTGATCTGCAAGTTTCGAAATCCTGAGTAACATCTAGATTAACAATATTATGGAGCCTCAAGCTATATTCACATTAAGGAAGCAATTAAGTTATTGTGGAAAGAGCAAGAAAAATTTTGTGTGACACCTAGAAATACTTGCAAGACCAAGTCACTTAGAATGATGTTTCATTACTTGATAGTTTTGTGATACTGAGCCTACAGATATAAGAATATTGAATCCTTCCTAGAAGGACGAGTCTACATGCTACATCAGATTGTCTCACACGGGAATATTTTCAACTTGTATCATCTTGTGGCTCAACAATTATAGATTAATGTGAATAAGGAAAATAACACACCATAGGGAAAGGGATAACAATTATGCATGTCCTCCTACTTCCTAGATGGAGTATGTGCTTATAATGAGTTCCCTATTTTGGATTGGAAATGGACACCTAAAGAGCCCCCTATCCACATTTATTGCATGTTATTGAAATAATGAAACTACCGAGGAGTCTTTAAGAGACACGTTGATCAATTTTTCAAGGTATTATATTATATTATCTTTGAATAAGAGGCCCCTTAAATGTCTTGCTAGAAAATGACTTTAGTGATGGAGGTAGCAGATTGGGTTTCCTCACAAGATGGTACATACCTCAGAGTGTTTGGCTGTCTGAAATTGTGTCATCTTTGGTTGAGGTATGCCACAGAAAACATAGTCAGATGCAAGATGTTTCCTATCATATTTCCATAGGTATATCTATTGTATTGTAAAGGAAGAAGAAGACATCTTGGCCCACTTTTCCATTGCAGGTGGGATCTTATGAGATCAAGAGCTTCAGGGCAACAAATGTTGAAATTAAAGAATTGGAAAGCCTAAAGTTTGGTAGAATAGATTTTCATTAGTATGGTCCTATAGGATTTTGTAGAAGACACTTTACCAAGTTGAATTTTGTTTGGCCATATAAGTCCTATGCTAGGCTAGAGGAATAAATGATTAAACATTTCTACAAGTCCTCTCAGTCACATGCACCAGTCAATGAGGTAGACCATTCTTGTTAAACACCATAAAAAAGTGTTACTCATGAAACACAACAACCAAAAGAGTGCACCCCAGTGAGCATCAAGTACAAGAGGAAGGTTTCCAATAACTCAAGAGAGGATCGAAGCTATAAGTTCAAAGTTGATACAGTCATTCTAAAAGTGGTTAGGGTATAAGAGAGGAAGAAGAAGTAGAGGGAAGAAGAGGGGAAGCAAGAGGAAGAGTAGATGCAGAAGGAAGAGTAGGAAAGGAATGAATAAGAGGAAATGAAACCACAAGATGAATTGAAGTGAAAATAAGAATAATAATGTCTGAAGAAAGGAGAGGGGGAAAGACATAAACAACTAGAATAAGAAGAGAATCGATAAAAGCAGGATCAAGAGTTTGTAGAATAAATTGATGAGAAAATATTGGCCTAGGACATAAATGTTCAACACGTGGAACATAACCGGTTGAAATCATGCCCATTGTAGAACAAGTTTGAGATGATAATTACATAACAAATCTTGGCATCTATATGTTACTATAGAGATACAAGTTGAAGTTATTGAGCTAGATTTTCCTCAAACTCAAGCTTAATGCATTTCCGTTTCCTTATTAGGCTCTAGACATTTTTTTCATACATGGAGTTTTGTCTTATTGAATTTGAAATATAATAGTGTAAATGTAAGTCAAAGTCCAAGAGTTAAATGTAGAATATGAAGAGTCATTAGTTATAAAAAAGACAAAAAATTCAAAGAGTCATGGGGAATTTCAAAAGTCACCAAGGGAGATGAAGAGTCATCTCATTTATTATAATTAAACTCTCATATCTCAAGAAAAGGCCATGGAACTAGAGATTTGGAGCCTTCGCTTCTCTAGTCTAGCATAGGCAGAGTATCATTCTTTGGAGAAGCAAGTATCGACTTCATGTTCCACTATTGGGGCTAGTTTCATATGAATGTAATTGTATGCTCAAAACGTTTACTTAATAATAAGAATCTCTAAGAGTTGGCATGCCTTCATGCATATGTCATGGATGTAGTAAGAATATTCTTTATATATTGGCGATGTATGTTGTTTCATTTATGTTAATGCTAATGAAATAATTCATTTGGTTTAGTATGTGTCTTATTGCATGCGTGTTGTTTATGTTATCACGATCACTATCATATTGTGAACTAATTTTCAGGTTAACTAACAATTCTTTATAATTCTCATGTGTCTCTTCTAAGATAGTACTATTACTTTCTTCCAAGGGGCTCACTTATTTCCCTTTGATGTGATAAAATCTTTCATACATTACATTTTATCTCTCACAAAGTTCATACAATTGCTATGACCAAAGCCATGAATATGTCATCTTATGTGTTCATTGTTGTTGGCACCCACAATTGTCATGATTTCCTTGTCTTATTCTTTAGTTTTAATGTTTTTTTCTTCTATTTTTATTGTATTTATGATATATTGATTGGAAAAATATAAGAATTATAAGAAATTAGTTTACTTTTATTATTTTTCCTTCTAGATGTATTATTTTGATTATAAAAACACTAATTATTCATGGTTAAATATTGATTTTGAATAGGGATTTTATTACATATTAGGGGTAGTCGATAGTTGATGTTGTTTCTACGTTGTCCACGGGAAATCAAGTGAGGATGACTCTTATGTAACTAAATCTGTTAGGTACAAAGCCCTTGATTTGCTTGTCTAGGTGATATTAAGACTATTTGTAACCAAAATGAGCATCCTAGGAATCTTTAGATTCTCAAGGTTGCTCTTTGTTAAAATATTTACTATTTTAGCTCCCTTGACTATAGTATAAAGGCAAGGATTGTCTCCTGAAAAGGAGTTTTCTTTAACTTTTTCATCTATCTCATAGACTTGCTAAAAATGACCGACTCTAATTGTTTTCATAATATAATGCAAAGTTTTCACTGTTGAGAAATAATCTGTTGTTCTAATATTTTCTACAAGGTGGTCTCACTTTGGTAGTTTAGGCTTGCTCCAGGATTTCGCGTTGTCATCATTTGTATTACTAAGTTTGAATTTTATCTTCTCTCATCAATCATTTATTTCATGTATCTATTAGAGTGGTTGTAAGACATGTTTTTCCTTTGAGTAAATTAATAATGATTTGCAGATATTGTTATTTTAGAAACTTATTTGTGATCATTATTCATTTACCGTTGCTTCCAAGAGGTTATATCTTAATTATTCTGATGCAGGAGCATCATCTCCGAAAAACATCTTGTATTTTACCTAATCTAGGGGGTTTCATGTTTTGAAGAAATATTAAAATTTCATGTAAATATTAATGAATTATTTTGTGGAAATCGATAAACATTTGTATTGAAATCCAAAATGTAAATTTAATTGAATTCATAGAATTGGAAATTCGATCACTATGGATCGATTTCAAAGAGAAAAACTTCCTGTATCAGTGAAGTGTTAGTTATTGTTTGAAAAAGGGCGTTGCCAAGAATTCTGTATGACCGTCTCTGAAAAATGCAGTACGCTGTCCTTGAAACAAACACATGGAGCATTAATGAAACGCTGGTTATTTAATTACAAATTGGAATATGAGTCGATTTAAAAATGGAATGAAAGATGTTTTAAATGAAATCGGAACGTATGCAGGTTTGGGTGGTATGCAAGTTTAAAATCATACTTATAAGATCCGTTTGTAAATGCCAGTTATCTGTGGGGTCGAAATAACAGGAATTTAACCATTCTTTATTGAAAAACGCTTTAATTAAAGTCTGCTTTTGAATCCTATGGTAGAATGCCAGCGCTGGAGAATTCAATGTCTAATAACGTTGAATGTTGATTTAATAATGCGTATTGCGGGTTGGAATAAAGTGAGAAAGAAATAGCAGAAGGCACAGTCCAGAGATGACGCAGTCCAAAGATTGATTCAAATGGGTATGAATATGAAGTTGAATGTCGAATTGTGAACGTGGGAAGATTCTGTACATAAATTGCTATAAAAGTCGATTGACAGTGGTGAAGTTACATTTGAATGGTTAACGCAGATTTGAAATCAAATCTATGAGTGTCTTGAACGCTGTATTTAGAATGTGCCAGAATGAATGCTAATTGAACGTTGTTTATGTCAATTGATGATGGATCGAATGCAAATTGTTGGCATAATTTACATAACACAGTTTTAAAAATCGATCTGCTGGGGTATGGAACCAGAAAGTTAATGCGTTAACCCTGAACTGATCTTGTAACTGGAATGATCTGTTTGTCGGAAGGATGGTTGTCACTTAGAATTATTTTGCAGAATAGTCGACATTATTAAATCCAAGACTGCGTTTATATATGTTTGAATGTTTCATAGTTGCAGGGAGAAATCGATTGAATGTTGTAATAAAAGACGCAGATTATTGGAGAGAGATGAATAGCAGTGGGTAAACAGGGTCTGGAAATGGCGTACAGTAAATGCAGAATCAATCTACAGTGATGAAAAGCGCATAGTAAGGAGTTGAAGAGTGCTGCTGAATTCTAGAAAGGTATGTTGTGGCTTAAAATCTGAGTTTATAGTTGCCATAGTAGAAAAATGTTTGAAGAAATGTGTGAACGAAGTTAAATGCAATGAAATGGAGTTCTGTAATTGCCAGATACAGATTTAACACATGGGCACATGATATTGGAATTTATGAGTTAAGCGTTGGTTGTGTATTTTCTTAACTAGTTCATATGTTAAGGACAGAATCAATGGTTAAGATGTGGGCACATCAAAATTGGTTTTTTTATACTTTCCAGGAATTGAGTGCATTGAAGTGAGGATAAAGTCCAAGTCTTTGGGCACATCAAAATTGTTTGTAGCGCATGTTTGTATATGCATAATAAGAAAAGATCCTGGTTATTTGCAGGATAGTCCTGCGTCATTTTGGTATCAGAGTCGGAATTCTCTGTTGAAATATTTATTTTCTGAATAATGACAAGAAGGTTTTGTTGAATTGAAATGTATTTTGTTGAATGAATGAAAGGAAGATCAAATTTCTAAATCTGATATGCAAACTACACAAGTGAACAAGATTGCAGGGAGGAAAAGATCATGCAAGATCTTAAGAGGTGAGATGATTTTTCTAATTTGAAATTTGTAAATGCAGTTTATGGTTGCAGAGAAGATGGCATTGAACCCGACATTCAGCTAAAGGCTGGATAAGGAGGACAATTGCAGTGTCGTGAAGAAGAAGGTGAGTTGAAGAGACAGCCTAGAGAGTGAGCAGAGGAGAGTGCTCAAAGAGGTTCCAGAGGCAGTGAACCAATACTTACCAAAAGACTGAGTGAGGAGGGCTTGGCGAGGTATGTGGCAGCAGAAGAGATTGATGTCGTAGAGGCTTGTACAACTCATGGTGAGTGAACAACTCATGGAGAAAGTGATCATGGAGGATCAAAGAAGAGGTTCAGAGGAATGCCACAACGATGAGATGACTGCAGAGTCAGAGAAAGAGAGATTGCAGTAATGAAAGTACAATTGCAGGCACTAGAGGAATGGCTACAAGAGCAGGAAAACTAGAATAGAGGATGGATCTTTCCACTGAAGGGAAAGAAAGTGAAGTGGAAAAAGCTACAACAGAAAAGAGATCGACAGGTAAACATGTAGTTAATAGAAGAGCTGAAGAAGCTCGAGCAGATGATGGATTTACAGTTGAAGTGTACGTAACTCAGAGCAGGTGAGTTGGAAGAGGAGGTTTCCATTGATCAAATAGAGGAGGAGATCATTGACGATTTCTTGAATTACTGGGCAGATCCAGATCAGCTGGATAATGTGAACTCTTTTGTTTTTTATAGATGATAGTTGTGATGTGATTACAGGTTTTGTTGAAGAGGAAGTTCATGTGAATAAAGAAGATGATCAGCTGGAGGAGCTGATATATGAACCGATGATTAAAGCTGTTGAGACTTGTAGTTTTCAAACTGACAAGTTGTGTATGAATGAAGGGACTATAAGTGATGGTGATGTTATGCTTCAGCAATGTCACAAAGAAATTGCATTGCTAGAATATTTGTTGAAAAATTCGGAGTATGACAGGGAGATGGCAGAAGAAAGAGTTCAGTACAGTGAACGAGTGCAGAAAGACATCATGGAAGCAGATGATGTGGGAGAAAGATTGGTTGACAGTCTTGAGAATTCTTCAGAGGATTCTTTGGGCAAAGAGAATCAGCATACTGATGTGCTGATAGTGGAGGAGAATTCAGAACAACATACTGGAGTGCTGGCAAAGGAGGACAAGGCACTAATGCCTTCTGATTTTTATTTTAACAAGTGTTTGGTGAATGCAGGTATTGTTGTAGAACATTTGACTCAGTTGAGAAATCAAATGAAGGAAGAAGAAGTTTTTTGTTCCAGAAGACAAGATGGAATGGATGATTGGGTGGCAGTTAGAACAGAAACAAGCATAGAAGCAAGAAGTAAGCAAGTGACAGTACAGATAGAGAAAGTAAAAACTGAGCAAGCCGTCTTAGCTCAGCAGGCAGCAAGAAATCAATAGCCAGGAGATTATTTGGACCGAGATATTGAAGGTATCAGAAGAATGATAACAAAAGAATCCCGGAAGAGACCAACAGCAGCAAAAAAGAAAAGGGAAGGCAACAAGAGAAAGACTGTAGCAGACTCATGGAAACCTGGAGGAAAACAACAGTTAACAATAGCAGTAAAGAAATTGACAAGCAAAGAAAAATTACAAAATAAAATTTGGGATCCAGGAGGAAATATCCAGACCTATGACCAGGTGGTCATGAATTTTCTTACATGGGGAGTCTGATGCAGGAGCATCATCTCCGAAAAACATCTTGTATTTTACCTAAGCTAGGGGGTTTCATGTTTTGAAGAAATATTAAAATTTCATGTAAATATTAATGAATTATTTGTGGAAATTGATAAACATTTGTGTTGAAATCCAAAATGTAAATTTAATTGAATTCATAGAATTGGAAATTCGATCACTATGGATCAATTTCAAAGAGAAAAGCTTCATGTATAAGTGAAGTGTTAGTTATTGTTTGAAAGAGGGTGTTGCCAAGAATTCTGTATGACCGTCTCTAAAAAATGCAGTATGCTGTCCTTGAAACAAACACATGGAGCATTAATGAAATGCTGGTTATTTAATTACAAACTAGAATGTGAATCGATTTAAAAATGGAATGAAAGATGTTTTAAATGAAATCAGAACGTATGTAGGTTTGGGTGGTATGCAAGTTTAAAATCATACTTATAAGATCCGTTTGTAAATGCCAGTTATCTGTGGGGTCGAAATAACAGGAATTTAACAATTCTTTATTGAAAAACGCTTTAATTAAAGTCTGCGTTTGAATCCTGTGGTAGAATTCCAGCGTTGGAGAATTCAATGTCTAATAACATTGAATGCTGATTCAATAATGCGTATTGCGGTTTGGAATAAAGTGAGAAAGAAATAGCAGAAGGCGCAGTCCAGGGATGACGCAGTCCAAAGATTGATTCAAATGGGTATGAATATGAAGTTGAATGTCGAATTGTGAACGTGGGAAGATTCTGTACATAAATTGCTGTAAAAGTCGATTGACAGTGGTGAAGTTACATTTGAATGGTTAACACAGATTTGAAATCAAATCTATGAGTGTCTTGAACGTTGTATTTAGAATGTGCTAGAATGAATGCTAATTGAATGATGTTTATGTCAATTGATGATGGATCGAATGCAAATTGTTGGCATAATTTACATAACACAGTTTTAAAAATCGATCTGCTGGGGTATGGAACTAGAAAGTTAATGCGTTAACCCTGAACTGATCTTGTCACTGGAATGATCTGTTTGCCAGAGGGATGGTTGTCACTTAGAATTATTTTGCAAAATAGCCGGCATTATTAAATCCAAGACTGCATTTATATATGTTTGAATGTTTCATAGTTGCAGGGAGAAATCGATTGAATGTTGTAATAAAGGACGCAGATTATTGGAGAGAGATGAATAGCAGTGGGTAAGTAGGTTCTGGAAATGGCGTACAATAAATGCAGAATCAATCTACAGTGATGAAAAGCGCATAGTAAGGAGTTGAAGAGTGCTGCTGAATTCTGGAAAGGTATGTTGTGGCTTAAAATCTGAGTTTGTAGTTGCCATAGCAGAAAACTGTTTGAAGAAATGTGTGAACGAAGTTAAATGCAATGAAATGGAGTTCTGTAATTGTCAAATTGAGATTTAATACATGGGCGCATGATATTGGAATTTATGAGTTAAGCGTTGGTTGTGTATTTTCTTAACTAGTTCATATGTTAAGGACAGAATCAATGGTTAAGATGTGGGCACATCAAAATTGGTTTTTTTATACTTTCCAGGAATTGAGTGCATTGAAGTGAGGATAAATTCCAAGTCTTTTGGCACATCAAAATTGTTTGTAGCGCATGTTTGTATATGCATAATAAGAAAAAATCCTGGTTATTTGCAGGATAGTCCTGCGTCATATTCGTGTTTCAATATTAGAGTTTATTTTCCTCTCACTATTACTTCTTTCTTGTTTCATGAATATGATTTTCTAGTGTTGTCCCTTTAATATTGCAATTGCTTTTTCCTAAATAACAACTTAGAATTCTACATGTTTTCTCATTGTTTCCTATTTAGGAGTGATTAGAATTCAATGTTTTTGAATGGTTTTAAGAGAATATGGTTTGGTTGAAATATAGATATTCTAAATGCATGATTTAAGTTAGGAATTGATTCTTTCATTGTAAGTTAATTTTATCTCTATTAAATAATTAGTTAGAATTATTTTTAGAACCATCTCTTGCATATACTTTGCGACAACTTTGAAATAACTAGGAAAATCCTCGGGTTGATAATTTGATGTGTGGTAGTTAGTTTATCCTTTAGAACAACTAATTGACCCAACATTTTAGATTCATTAGTAGGGAGATTGTCAAAAGATAGTGCTATTGTATATAGTTTCATAAATGAATCCTTGAGGGTTGCATATTAAAGCCAGAAGGTAAGAACCTGCACATGCACCCTAGTAAAAAGAAACTTCTAGAGATTTCTACCCTTAGCTGAAAGATTTTGTAACACCATCCTCCCACATCCACCCAAGCAACTATCTAGTTAAGGAAAACATGTGACGAGAGGCTAATATGATTGGATTCAACCTCCTATGTTACCTTAAGGAAGTGGAATTGATGGAACACATCAACGAACGTATCAACATCAACAACAGAACCCTCCATAGACATCTCAACCACTCATATATCATGTCCCTGGGTCCCAATGATGTTCTAGACATCTTAACCCTCAGTCGCTCTCATGATATATTCATGACAACATCAAAACCCAAATTCGCTCTCATAGGCTTGTCTAACAACATTGAGAGACCCAATTTTCTAGTGTTATGCCGATGACCTCAAGATTTGAGCCACTTTTTTACGCCCAGATCCGAGTTCACTGGCCAGAATGGAATGATAAATTAGGAGCAGTAAAGGAATAGGGAAAAAATGATGCAAAAGAAATAAGTTAAACAAGACCTTAATCAAATCTGTACTAGCCATGAAAGGTATTTTGTCAAACATGTCAGAAGCATGTAATCTACAAGTGTAACCAATAGAATTAAACATAGGGATCTTATACTTATCTGAGAATCGCTAAGAACCAGTGTTCGCTCATGCCATTTACTAAATTATCATCTATTTGGCTATCAATACATTGTCCATTACAATAAAAACCATGTTGAGAGTCATACATAACTACTGCCATAAAACACACATACAACTAGCATAATAACAACAAAAATACTCATGAAAATATATCCATATATACCACATATAATCCATCAAAATCCTCATAGAAATACAATGAGAAATAACCTTTCATTAATGATGCAAAATCAAAACCTGGGATGGGACTTCCACATTCCACCCAACCATAGAATGATTGAGCCAAATCTCTCTTCGACTATTTACCCCCGTTCCAAGAATGAATGTGGGACTCAAACCAAAAGAACCAACCATGGCATACCGAGGCTAAACCACCTCACCCTCACAGATAGAAATGAAGCTTTAACGTAATCCATCCTAGATCACTAGGCCAACACAATGAACACATCATAACAGGCTTTACTATGATCTTCAACCGATCACAAGGCCAAACAAGTATGGATTGCACCATATTTATCCACTTACACCATGAGGAATTTTCCTGCC
This sequence comes from Pinus taeda, assembly GCA_000404065.3. Taxonomy (NCBI): domain Eukaryota; kingdom Viridiplantae; phylum Streptophyta; class Pinopsida; order Pinales; family Pinaceae; genus Pinus; species Pinus taeda. The sequence goes on along the minus strand of APFE031109919.1, from coordinate 14,481 downwards.
TCATAGTTTCTCAGGCCTTACCACATTCCAAACCCGGGTCACTACCTAAGCTGAGACCCGAGTCTTGCAGGGTTTCCCACAATCCACACTGGATCATTAGGTGTTAAACTGAGACCAACTCTCCAAGCTTTACTTTATATTCCAACTTAGAATTATGAGGCCTAATAAAGAGAAAACCACCTCTAGGCTTTACTGTATATCTTTCCATTCACTGGTAAGGATTGCTAGGACATCCGAGGCAACAAAAATTCTAGCTTTACTACAATCCATAGTTTGGTTTAGGGGTTACTAGGCCATGTGTTCTATCATTTCGGAGATCCACCTCACTCAGCTTCGAATCCATCTAGCAATCCATCTCAACCAAAACATGAGAACCCCATGACACCATGGCCATCCAGAAATGGAAAGGCTAGGTTGAAAACACTGTTACACCTGGAATAACCCATTCCATAACAACAAAAAAACCTCATGCAATACCATGCATATCAAATATAGCAATGAAAATACACATGAAAATCGATACCTACAATGAATCTTATTGTAATTGCTTGATCCTGCCTTTCCCTTCTTGATCTTTCCTTCCTCTTGCCTTCTTTTCCTTTCTTGATCCCATGCATAACCAAAGAGAAATATTGATCCAAGAGCTTACATTGACTAAGAGCTTTCCAAGTAATCCTCAAAAGACTTTTTTATCATTGAGGCCTCTATCTTCTTCATTCTCCATTATTTTCCTTTAATTTCATCCTCACATGTAACTTGTGAAATTTCACCTTGATTTTCTCCTATTTTCGATTATTTTTATAGATAAATGCCAAATAAATGCCTCGTGCCTTTCCAAATCCTTAGCCATAATAAATCAAATGAACACCCACACTAGGATGCCTTGGCCAACATTCAGATTGGAATACGTTTCCCATCATCTGTGGTATATATATATATATATATATATATATAAATATATTATATATAGTATTATATATATATTACATGGAATTTTCAATAGGGCTATTACAGAACCATCCCCTTTGGGGAACATTGTCCTCAGTGTTAAACAACACCAAGACCTTAGCAAAACCACTGAGAAAAACATACTTCTCGTGGAGCTTTATAACATACCTCATTGCAGTGTTTCCAATGAAAGACATGATTAAAAGAAAAACATCATGACAACATGACAATATAATAACCATATTTCATATTGGATATTTATAGCACAACTCAATAGAGTATTTACAATAACCACATATACACATATGCACATTTTCTAAACCAACAAATAAATGGATATGATACATGTATCAATCAACAAGGTAATCTAGAGGACCACACCTCCACTCTCAAAAGTAGTACTAGGATTTAGTTTCTTCTGAGGAAGTCTAGAATGTAGTGCCACATTGAAAGCTACATCTAATGTACAATGCTACAATCCTGTGCCATTTTCCTTCTTAGTGAACAATTACTAGCTCATTGTTCCAGGGTGCACTACCAATGTACATCTGATTCCATATGAAAATGGTAATAACCAAAAACAATATATATATGAGACCTTCCCTTCTCTACTACATAGTCCCTCAGGAATCCTAGTCACCCCCTTTTGTGCAATTACTCACTTTCCAAGTTCCCTCACATCCCCTATCCTAGGCGATCCATCCCTTGGAAAGGCTTCCTTGCATTTGAAGAAGGCATATAAATGCCTCAAAACCATCATATCGGTCATAGCATGTTCATGGAAATCAATGGACACTATTGGGTAATAGTGTCCCACAATGGCCCTTCTCCTTAAGTGCTCTACCAACATACTTCTGCATCTTCCAATTTCTTTCACTACTGTTGCTAATTCTCGCAGTTGATTTTGGCCACTCAACTGGGAATGTTCATGCATTCCTATTCCAAGCACATAATTTCCATTAGATTAAAAATAAATTGAAATAACCTCAAATCATATCTCATTGGTAGCTCGTCAATAAGGTGCACTTGCAATCCTTTTTACTTTCTGTCACAACATGTCAAACTAGAATCTTCGATTAAAACATCATGTATAGACACATCACATCTAGTTATCTCAAGACCCAAGCATCATAGATCAACATCATAAATCACATGTAACCATCATGAAACAGAGTCATAAATCACATATAATCATCATATACCATAGTCATAAATCACATGCATAAATAAAACTGAATTAAAATGTTGATACTTATCCTTTCATCAATCCTTAGCTTCTACCTTTATCTTTATTCTGTATGAACTTCGGATCGGTTACTATACTAGAGAAACACCCAACACCTTCTCCTCAACCATGTCCACATACACATAGTGCGCATCACACACATACAACTACACACATCATACAACACCATGCAATACATGCATCCACACTAATACCATATGTACCACATGTACATAGTACCACCTATACACTCCAACCACCTTCAAAACATGTGCACAACATCACATGTACATGTACAATTTTGTAGATTTTTTCTACAAATCAGCTAGCTCTAATACCATGTAGAACATTTTTCTACAAATCATCTAGCTCCAATACCATGTAGAAATTTCCCACCTGTAGATCACTTGGTAATGCATTGTACTAAAGAAAAACACTTGATCTACTTCTACAAACAATTTAGCAGCAGCTTAATCAACCATGAGCAACATCAATAAGAACACATATAACTGATAAGAAGGAATCAATCACACATAACGCAGAAGAATTTACTCGGGGAAAGCAACTGTTTAAAACCCCATCTCTGTATTATCATATAAGTGGAAATATAGTCTAGATTACACAAAGCCTTAGCTCAGAAGCTATCCAGCTCTCAGTACAATACCTCTACTGCTCATAAACAATCAAAGGCTTCTCACAAACCTTCTTCTCTGCCCTCCAAGCCTCCTATTTCCTTGTGTAGTTTCCTTGAGGTCCAGTGCTGCCACCTGTGTGAATTGGCCTCTTCACACACTTACTAACCTCTAATCTAACTGCGCAAACTTGAAGGAGATAAATCCTCATCATGGATGAGCTTCCTTTATAGAAAAAATATTCATCCAACTAATAGTACATTGTCCCTTCTTTGATCTCAATTGGGCCTTTCTCTGAACTGAAATGCATGAGTTATTTATGCTATAATATTCAGTTATTTGAAAATACCAGTTGTTACATGCATGAAAGCATTAACAAACTGAATCTCATTAATTTAACAACTTGTTAAATTAATCTAACAAGAATTGACTCAGTTAACTGAGCCAACTAATTACAACTCATAATTACAACTCAACCTTTTCTTGTTAACTCATGGATAAATTCACCAACTAATAGATAAACTGTTGCATGTCCTCACATAGACTTCAAGTTTGTTTTTCCTTAACTAATTAACTCATGGAGATTAATTAATTAATATTTTAAACTGCCGTTAAGACCACAATTAATTTTACTTCCTATAAATAGACTAGGGACTGCTATAAATAGGAAGGGACCCAAAAATACTATTTTCAAAACTTTCTATTTTTAGCATTTTCACCTCTCACCCAATGTGGAAAATGACCTCATTAGCCAAACTGCTATTTTTAGACATGTTATTTTTAGCAGGTCTATTTTTAGCACATTCTAAATTTAACATTTCTTGTTGCACATTTTTCAACACTCCCTCTCAAAACGAAAGGCTTTCTCTCGAACCCGATCCTGTAAATTTGGAATGTTCTACATGCAACACATCTACCTGGTCCACTTGATCCAACAACACTTGGAACAAAAACACTCCCAACTTACCACTTTGCTGGGCTAGGAACATACTCTGATGCTGTAGGTCCTGTTGCTGACAAGTGCTCCCTCTCTGACATCTACACTACTGCAACATCTCCATGCATATTGCACCATTGCACACCTCTCTATACCACCTAGCATTTTGCAAAACAGTTGTGCCTCTATCATTGTTACAGCCTGCTAGCTATACGTTGTCTTGGGATTCCCTGCACTTTCGCTCTTTCTGCCGCTCCATCCGCATCTGTCTCTACCCAATCAATCAGTTTCTGCTACTCCACATCGGGGCTCCTGTGGCAAGGTCTCATCCAAGAGGTTGGGTACCTCAAGGATCCTGCCCCTCCTCCTTGGGACGATCACTCCACATTGCCCCGCCTCCTACCTAGAGGTATGGCTGCATGTGATCCCTTTGCCCACCTGGCTCGAGGTTTCCCCCTACTGGAGGTCTCTGCATGAGGATATGTCTCTACTTGATCTCCACTTAACTTCCCCTATTGTGGCTGCTCCACAACCTCCTGAAGCTGCTGCACAAATCAGGGCTCCTCCACAATCGTCTGAGACTTCTTCTGGCTCTGCATGTTGACAGGTAATATAACCTCCCTCTCAACCACCAAGTCTCTAACCTTTGCCTTGCTCCACAAGGCTTCGCATGCACCTTGTACCTCAAGTGCATACAGGTTCTTGGCTAGCACACCAATCTATTTCCACTTTCCCACCGTCACGAAATGTTCTAGGAAAGGAGCTGATTTTAAATCAGCGATATCTCCCTCATCCCAACTCTGATTCAGCCGATTTTATTATTATTATTATTATTCTGTGAATTTTTTCACAAAGAATCCAAATCTGCTATTTATTTCTGAAAATTTTGTATAGAAAATTTCAGCTCTGCTCTGTAAACTCTCAGACCAAAACTCAAAACTTTGAAATCTCCTCTCAGTACACTGCTCTCTCCTTGATCACCTGTGCTCTGATACCATGTAGAATTTTTCTACAAATTAGCTAGCTCTCATACCATGTAGAACTTTTTTCTACAAATCAGCTAACTTCGATACCATGTAGAAATTTCCCACCTATAGATCACTTGGTAGTGCAATGTACTAAAGCAAAACACTTTATCTACTTCTACAAACAATTTAGTGAAAGCTTATTCAACCATGAGAAACATCAATAAGAACATATATAACTGATAAGAAGGAATTAATCACACATAACAACTAAGAATTTACACGGGGAAAAGCACCTATCTAAAACCCCATTTCTGTATTATCATACAAGTGGAAATATAGTCTAGATTACACAAAGCCTTAGATCGGAAGTTATCCATCTCTCAGTACAATCCCTCTGCTGCTCATAGACAGTCAAAGGCTTCTGAAAAACCTTCTCCTCTATCCTCCAAACCTCCTATTTTCTTGTGCAGTTTCCTTGACATCCAGTGCTGCCACCTGTGTGAATTGGGCTCTTCACACACTGACTAACCTCTAATCTAACTGCACAAACTTGAAGGAGATAAATCCTCATCATGAATGAGATTTTGTTATAGGAAAAATATTCATCCAACTGATAGTACATTATCCCTTCTCTAATCTCAACTAGGTCTTTGTCTGAACTGACATGCATGATTTATTTATGCTATAATATTTAGTTATCTAAAAATACTAGTTGTTACATGCATGCAAGCATTAACAAACTGAATCTCATTAATTTAACAACTTGTTAAATTAATCTAACTGGACTTGACTTAGTTAACTTAGCCAACTAATTACAACTCATAATTACAACTCATCCTTATCTCTTTAACTGATGGATAAATTCAACAATTAATAGATAACCTGTTGCATGTCCTCACATAGACTTCAAGTTTGTTTTTCCTTAACTAATTAACTCATGGAGATTAATTAATTAATATTTTAAACTGTTGTTAAGACCAAAATTAATTTACTTCCTATAGATAGACTAGGGACTGCTATAAATAGGAAGTGACCCAAAAATGCTATTTTTAGAACTTTCTATTTTTAGCAATTTCACTTCTCACCCAATGTGGCCAATGACCTCACTAGCTAACCTACTATTTTTAGACATGCTATTTTTAGTAGGTATATTTTTAGCACATTCTAAATTTAACATTTCTTGTTGCACATTTTTCAACACTCCCTCTCAACAATAAAGGCTTTCTCTCGAACCCAATCCTTTAACTCTGGAATGTTCTACATGAAACACATCTACCCAATCCACTTGCTCCAACAACACTTGGAACAAAAGCACTCCAAACTGACCACTTTGTTGGGCTAGGAACATACTCTGAAGCTGAAGCTCTACATGCTGCTAACAATTGCTCCCTCTCTGACATATACGCTACTGCAACATCTCCATGCATCTTGCACAATTGCACACCTCTCTGTGCCACCTAGCACTGTGCAAAACACATGCGCCTCTGACATTGTTACAGCTTGCTAGCTATGCGCTGTCTTGGGATTCCCTATAGTGTCGCTCTCTTTGCCGCTCAGTCTGCATCTATCTCTACCTAATTAGTCAGTTCCTGCTACTCCACATCGAGGCTCCTATAACAAGGTCTCATCCAAGAGGTTGGGTACCTCAAGGATCCTACTCCTACTCCTTAGGACGATCACTCCACATCGTGCCACCTCCTACCTGTAAGTATGGCTGACCCTTCTGCCCACATGGCTCGAAGATCCCCCCTACTAGAGGTCTCTGCATGAGTAGATGTCTCTACTCGATCTCCACTCAACTTCCCCTGTTGTGGCTACTCCCCAACCTCCTGAAGCTGTTGCACCAGTCGTGGCTCCTCCACAATCATCTGAGACTTCTTCTGGCTCTGCATGTTGAGAGGTAAGATACCCTCCCTCTCAACCACCAAGTCTCTAACCTTTGCCTTGTTCCTCAAGGCTTTGCATGTATCTTGTACCTCAAGTGTTTATAGGTTCTTGGCTAGCACACCAATCTATTTCCACTTTCCCACCATCACGAAATTTTCTAGAAAAGGAGCTGATTTTAAATCAGCGATATCTCCCTCATCCGAACTCTGATTCAACTGATTTTTTTTTTTTTGTGTGTTTTTCCACAGGGAATCCAAATCTGCTATTTATTTCTGAAAATTTTGTATAGAAATTTTCAGATATGCTCTGCAAACTCTTGGCCCAAAATTCAAAACTTTGAAATCTCCTCTCAGTATATTGTTCCCTCCTTAATCACCTGTGCTCTGATACCATGTAGAATTTTTCGACAAATCACCTACCTCTGATACCATGTAGAGCTTTTTTCTACAAATCAACTAGCTCTGATACCATGTAGAAATTTCCTTCCTGTAGATCACCTAGTAATGCAATGTACTAAAGCAAAACACTTGATCTGCTTCCACAAACAATTTAGTGGAAGCTTAATCAATCGTGAGCAACATCAATAAGAACACATATAACTGATAACAAAGAGTCAATCACACATAATACATAAGAATTTACTTGGGGAAAGCACTTGTCTAAAACCCCATCTCTGTATTATCATACAAGTGGAAATATAGTTTAGATTACACAAAGCCTTAGCTCGGAAGCTATCCATCACTCAGTACAATCCATCTGCTGCTCATAGATAGTCAAAGGCTTCTCACAAACCTTCTCCTTTTTCCTCCAAGCCTCCTATTTCCTTGTTCAGTTTCCTTGAGGTCCATTTCTACCACCTGTGTGAATTTGCCTCTTCACACACTCACTAACCTCTAATCTAACTACACAAATTTGAAGGAGATAAATCCTCATCATGGATGAGCTTCCTTTATAGGAAAAATATTCATCCAACTGATAGTACACTGTCCCTTCTCTGATATCATCTAGTTTATTGTCTAAACTGACACGCATGAGTTATTTATGCTATAATATTCAGTTATCTGAAAATACCAGTTGTTACATGCATGCAAGTATTAACAAACTGAATCTCATTAATTTAACAACTTGTTAAATTAATCTAGCTAGACTTGACTCAGTTAACTGAGCCAACTAATTACAATTCATAATTACAACTCATCCTTATCTCTTTAACTGATGGATAAATTTATCACCTAATAGATAAACTATTGCACTTCCTCACATAGACTTCAAGTTTGTTTTCCTTAACTAATTAACTCATGGAGATTAATTAATTAATATTTTAAACTGTTGTTAAGACCAAAATTAATTTTACTTCCTCTAAATAGACTGGGGATTGTTATAAATAGGAAGGGACCTAGAAATGCTATTTTTAGAACTTTTTATTTTTAGCAGTTTCACCTCTCACCTAATGTGGCCAATGACCTCACTGGCCAACTTGCTATTTTTAGACATACTATTTTTAGCAGGTTTATTTTTAGCACAATCTAAATTTAACATTTCTTGTTGCACATTTTTCAACACTCCCTCTCAACAATAAAGGATTTCTCTCAAACTCGATCCCGTAAATCTGGAATGTTCTACATGCAACACATCTACCCAGTCCACTTACTCCAACAACACTTGGAACATAAACACTACCAACAGACCACTCTGTTGGGCTAGGAACATACTTTGATGCTGAAGCTCTACTTGCTACTCACAAGTGCTTCCTCTCTGACATCTGCGCTACTGCAACATCTCCATGCATCTTTCACCATTGCACACCTCTCTGTGCCACCTAGCACTGTGCAAAACACTTGTGCCTCTCACATTGTTGCAGCCTGCTAGCTATGCGTTGTCTTGGGATTCCCTACACTCTCGCTCTTTGTGCCATCGCATCTGCATCTACCTCTACCCAATTAGTCAGTTCCTACTACTCCACATTGGGGCTCCTATAGCAAGGTCTCATCCAAGAGGTTGGGTACTTCAAGGATCCTGCCGCTCGTCCTTTGGACGATCACTCCACATCGCCCCACCTCCTACCTGGAGGTATGGCTGCATGTGATCCCCTTGCTCACCTGGCTCGAAATTTCCCCCTACTTGAGGTCTCTGAATGACTAGATGTCTCTACTCAATCTCCACTCAACTTCCCCTATTGTGGCTGCTCCATAACCTCTTGAAGTTGCTGCACCAATCATGGCTCCTCCACAATTGTCTTAGACTTCTTTTGGCTCTGCATATTGAGAGGTGGTATACCCTCCCTCTCAACCATCAAGTCTTTAACCTTTGCCTTGCTCCTCAAGGCTTTGCATGCATCTTGTACCTCAAGTGCATACAGGTTCTTGCCTAGCACAACAATCTATTTCCACTTTCTCGCCATCATGAAATTTTCTAAAAGAGGAGCTAATTTTAAATCAGCGATATCTCCCTCATCCAAACTACGATTCAGATGATTTTTTTTTTTTTTTTTAATTTGGGTATTTTTCTGCAACGAATCCAAATCTGCTATTTGTTTTTGAAAATTTTGTACAGAGATTTTCAAATCTACTCTGCAAACTCTTAGCCCAAAACTCAAAACTTTGAAATATGCTCTCAGTATACTGTTCTCTCCTTGATCACATGTGCTTTGATACCATGTATAATTTTTCTATAAGTCAACTAGCTCTGATACCATGTAGAACATTTTGCTGCAAATCAGTTAGCTCCGATACCATGTAGAAATTTCCCACTTGTAGATCACCTGGTAATGCAATGTACTAAAGAAAAACACTTGATCTACTTCTAAAAACAATTTAGCAGAAGCTTAATCAACCACGATAAATATCAATAAGAACACATATAACTGATAAGAAGGAATCAAGCACACATAACAGAGAAAAATTTACACGGGGAAAGCACCTGTCTAAAACCCCATATCTGTATTATCATACAGGTGGAAATATAGTATAGATTACACAAAGCCTTAGCTCGGAAGCTATCCAACTCTCAGTACAATCTCTCTGCTACTTATAGACAGTCAAAGGCTTCTCACAAACCTTCTCCTCTACCCTCCAAGCATCCTATTTTCTTGTGTAGTTTCCTTGAGGTCCAGTGCTACCACCTGTGTGAATTGGCCTCTTCACACTCACTAACCTCTAATCTAACTGCACAAACTTGAAGGAGATAAATCCTCATTATGGATGAGCTTCCTTTATAAGAAAAATATTCATCCAACTGATGGTACATTGTCCCTTCTCTAATCTCAACTGGGTCTTTGTCTGAATTGACATGCATGAGTTATTTATGCTATAATATTCAGTTATCAGAAAATACTAGCTGTTACATGCATGCAAGCACTAACAAATTGAATCTCATTAATTTAACAACTTGTTAAATTAATATAACTAGACTTGACTTAGTTAACTGAGCCAACTAATTACAACTCATCCTTATCTCTTTAACTGATGGATAAGTTCACCAAGTAATAGATAAATTGTTTCATGTCCTCTCATAGACTTCAAGTTTGTTTTTCCTTAACTAATTAACTCGTGGAGATTAATTAGTTAATATTTTAAACTATTGTTAAGACCAAAATTAATTTTACTTCATATAGATAGACTAGGGACTACTATAAATAGGAAGGGACCTAGAAATGCTATTTTTAGAACTTTCTATTTTTAGCAGTTTCACCTCTCACCCAATGTGGCCAATGACCTCACTGGCCAAACTGCTATTTTTAGACATGCTATTTTTAGTAGGTCTATTTTTAGCACATTCTAAATTTAACATTTCTTGTTGCACATTGTTCAATAGTACACGACAACATTTACACAACGCCACATGTACACTACACCATTGTACAAGTTGTACACAATAACAAATGTACATAGCACCACATGCACGACATGTACGTGAGACCATATGTGCACAACACCACATGCACGACATGTAGAAAACACCATCTGCACACAACACCACTTGTACCACATGTACACAACACCATTTATACAATCATGCACACAACACCATATATACATAGTGTCACATGTACAATATGCATGCAACACCTCATGTAGCTAGCACTACATATCCAACCTGTACATAGCATCATCTATACACAACACTGCATATCCAACATCTACATTGCACCATCTATACCCAACATTGCATATGAAATATCCACACAAGACTACATGCACATAAAATCACCTATGCAACATGTGCATAATAGGAGTATCACACATTCAAAACCACATTGTCTTTAACAAGCAACCTTGCTTCCATTGTCTTATCAATGCTCTTCCCAGCATGTCGCACATCATAGTACTTTCATTACATTGTTGTATCCCTCTGTATAACCTGTCAATAAGATAGACATAATATAATCACATAATATCATCTCATAACCATATGAGATTGACCTTGTATATTTGTCATGACTACTCCTCTCAATTGATTACTTGTAAGACTAGGAACCTCTTCATGCCATTTGCCCATGTAAGCAATCATTCCTCCAAAAGGACAATTCCTGATGACCCTGTCAGAAAGTGACATAGATACATACATATATAAGTATTAGCATAAAACAATCATAATTTTGTCAAACAACGACATACATACATACATGTATACATATACAAACATCAACATAATCATGATCATAACATAATTAGCATAAAATGTAAGGTCTAGGTTAAGAGAACTTCCTCTATTCATGCAAAATATGCACAACATTGAGAACAATCGTTCCCAACATAGCCAAGGAATCTGACACCTCAGATCCATTTACTTCACCTTTTCTAGTTTCCTTTTGCATGTATGTACTGTCGTTATGCATTTACCCGTATGGACCAACCAGTCTAACCGACTGCCATAGTCTTATTGTCCACTGTGCTTACTCATGCACATATCTTCATCTAAGTCTTACATTACCTATTTTATAGCACACATCTCTCCCCAAGCTCCATTAAATTTCCCCTTTCCCAAACAATTCCCAAGACTCAAAACATAAAAGGAAATACTAAGAAACAACCAAGAAGAAAACCATGAAAACCAATAACAATAGGACACCGCAATAAGTTCCATAGCTATGCACCAGACACACAAAAAATCACAATTCAAGCACAACAATAAAAAAAGAGCAAAAGCATAAGAATAACCACATAAACCATCACTCAATCCCCATGGTTCCCAAGGAAATGTCAACCAAATCCTTCTTCAAAATTTCATGGCAATTTATTTTCCATGCAATCCCTTGCATCATCCTGCGATAAAAACATAATTTTTAGTGCATAAATAAATATAAAAATACACTAGATACCTTATCTTGTTGTTCCAAGCACGTTGACTTATAGATGAGCACATCCACGATATCTCCCATGGAACTCCCATTCCTTGGCAAATTGACACGTAACAAGAGACTAGCTAACATGTTTGTCAAGTACATGTTCATGAATCTATCACATATACACATAATGTCAAACAATATTAAGGTCAAAAAATCTTCTTGTAAGCGAAGCCCTCATTCATTTAAAATTTGAGAAACATAGCCAAAGGAATTCTTCTGCAATGATTTCATTTTTACCTTTCTACTTGGTTGCAATCAAGGCTTATTATGTACTATCACATCACCCAACTGTTAGTTTTAAAATACATCAAGTGCTACCATGTCATGCTAATACCAAACACGTTTCCTACAACTGCTCACACATGTCAACCACATGTTTGAAATATCAAGACAATCATATCTATCAATTTGAATCAACTTTTACAAATAATCATGTCATAACCCATAGTAAACTCATAGTCATTAGAGATAATGCTACAATGATCAACTACTTTCAAGTACATATCAACGATCTCAACACATGTGTTAGTACAATAATATTAAAACATGATCATTAAAACACATACTCAAATATGGAATTCATCAAACATTCACCCAACTTGCAAACATACCATGTTAAATAAATCAACTAGTCACTAGACACTCTAACTCCAAATAGATGTCATAATAAAACAATCAAGCACAAGGTAGATGGAATAAACAAGTTCATATCTTAATGTATCTTGGGGGCTATATTTTCTACTCAATCAATCCATATTAGAATCATATAACTTCACAAGGTATCAACTCAAACACAAGTAAGATTATGCTATCCATAAAAATAAATATGTTACATGTTCACATCCTAACTCATAAACAATTATCATTTATGCATAACAATCACATATGTATGATCAACTGAGTTTAGCACCACACAATGCGACATGATAAGTTGACTCATACCTGAATTTCATAACACTAACCATCTGCATAGGCCAATCCAATTTAGCATGATACATATAACATCAATATCTTAATATAATAATCGTAATCATCAAACTAACTATCACTTAACAACAACAAGTTAACCTATAAGATACTTCATCAACAACATATAACATAATCATTAAGTTATCTAATATAAGACATCAATAGAAATGCATACAACCAAAGGTCACTATCATTCTTGATTATCTGACACGTGCATATAGCTAAACTAATCAACTAACATCTATCATGAATTAAACATAAGATCAAAATACATGTACATAAACCTAATGTCTATAAACTTAATGCATATAACAATCATTGACTTACAGACCTACATGCCAAAATACAATATGTGTATGAGGATCTGATCGTACCCCAAATTCCAATGTTGCAACCTCATTACGATGATCTCCATCTCTTGCTCTATCTCAGCCAACACATTAGCATCATACAGTACCAATATCAGCTATTAAGTTCACCATGGAAAAAGAGGTCAATGGCAGCCTCCCTTTTCTTGATATTCTTATTTCTAGGAAGGAGGACGGCTCTCTCTCCCACTCCGTGTTCCGCAAGAAGACGCACACTGAGCAGTATCTTCACGCCGATTCCCACCATTTCCCTGCTCAGAAGATGGGGGTTCTTAATACCCTGGCCACTCGTGCCCTCAGGATTTCGGATAATGAGAGCCTGGATAGAGAGAGATCCCACCTCCTTGATGTCTTTGTGGAAAATGGGTATAGTAGGCACCTAGGTCGGAAAGCTTTCCTTAAAGCCTCTAGAAATGCGCTTAAGAAGAAAGATCCTAAGGAGCGCCACCTAGGTGTCCATCTTCCGTATGTCGAGGGGACCACTGACAAGATAGCTCGAATCCTCAGAAAGTTTGATATTCCCTCAACTTTCAGGCCCCTCAAAACCATTCGTCAGTCCCTTCGGTCGGTGAAAGATCATGTTAACCCTAAGGACATGAAGGGTGTGTATATGATTCCTTGCTCATGTGGGATGCCCTATATAGGAGAAACAGGGTGCTCCATTCAACAAAGAATCTGCGAGCATGCAGCTGACCTGAAGCACGGGAGAACTAAGTCTTCGGCCTTAGTAGAGCATGTGGACAAAACTAGACATCATGTCTGTATTGAGGAGGCCAAGGTTATTGCTAAGGTGGCTCAGTTCCATCATCGCAAGTTAAGGGAAGCTATAGAAATTGAAAAGAGGCCTAACAATCTCAACAGAGATGATGGCTGGAAGGTAAGTAGGTGTTGGATCCCCGCCCTGTCTTCTTAGTGTTTCTTCCCCCCCCGCCCCTTTCTTCTGTTGTGCTTGCATCGTTCTCCCTGTTGCCTTCCGATTATTCCTCCTGGATCTGGGATCTCCTTTGGATTTTATTTAGTTCTTCGCTTCCGATATCTTTTTTCTAGGTTGTTATTTGTATTTAGATTCTCCTTTATTATATTTACAATAGATATAGATATCATGCCTATGTTCTTTCTCCTTTAGCTGTTTGCGAGTATTTTCATTTGGATTATCATTCTTCTATTTGTTAGATTTATGTTATTTTCATATATATATAT
>APFE031109904.1:0-23661 GCA_000404065.3 Pinus taeda | reverse complement strand
CCTCCAATAGTTTGAGCACCCTGTCAACATGTTGAACATGATCCTTCCAAGACTTGTTGTAGATTAGTATATCATCAAAAAATGCTAACACAAATTTTCTAAGGTTTTGAAAATGGAATTCATCAAACCTTGAAATGTATAAGGTGCATTGGTAAGGCCAAGAGGCATGACCAAAAATCCATAATGACCCTCATGAGTTCTAAATGTTGTTTTCAAAATGTCTTCAGTCTTCATTCTGATATGATGATATCCTGAATGAAGATCCAACTTGGTGAAGTAAATTGATCCATGCAATTCATCCAGTAATTCATCAATGAGAGGAATGGGAAATTTATCTTTAATAGCGAGCTTGTTGAGTTCCCTATAATCTAGACACATGCACCATGATCCATCCTTCTTGTGCACCAATACTACTGGAGCACAGAAAGAACTTTGACTAGGTTGAATTATACCAGCCTCTAGCATTTCTACAACCATACATTCAATTTCACTCTTTTGGGCATAGGGATATATGTATGGCCTAATGTTTGGAGGAACACTTCCTGGAATAAAATGAATAGCATGATCATGGTCACGAATAGGTGGGAGGCCTTTGGAAGTCTCAAATACCTTGGAATGATTGTCCAAGACTTTTTGGGGATCTAGAGAAATAGATGATTTTGATGTGGGAACCTCTAGCGAACATAATTGTGTAATTACACCTCGTTGTTCCTTATTGTTATAGACATATTTTGGCACTGCAACCCCAATCTTATATGTCAAAAAACTAAGGGCTCTTTAACCCCTAAAATTGTTGTTTTATACCCTAAAGGATCATGGTCAACTAATTACATCATTCCCCAGAAGTTCCACCTGAAAAACCACTCAGAACTGGCCAAAATTGGACCATAATGATTGCTCCACTGTCAAGGTGCGATGCATACTGACTCCTACACTGGCCAAGTACGATGCAAACTGAAGAGGCCTTTTGTGGCGTACGATGAGTGAGAATGGACAAATGTCCAAGATAGTTTGCTAAGTGGACGCTCATGGAATCTTCTAGAAACTTCCTTTATGACACTTGCCTCTCTGAATTCGCCCAGAGATGAGTAAGATATCCAAGAAATATCCAATTGGAACCAAGAACTACAAGTGGAATGACACTAATAAAAAACCCAGAGATGACTCACACCTTTGCAAACATCTATAAATGGATCCCTCATCTGAGAGATCTGGAGGCTAGAATTTTGTAATTTGTAAGGAAGTACTGATAGTTTGTCTTTGAGAAGAAGCATTGTATTGTTGGGTGATCTTGCTTTTCATGAGGTGAGGAGGGCTTTGATGTTGGGAGGAAGATGCTGGATCAGATAGCTGGGTTGTAATTCTCCCTTCTATTTTAATAAATTTCTTTGAGTTTTCCTCCATACAATCGTGTACTTGTGAATCTTGTTATTTGTAAATGCCATTGTATGTTCAATGTATTTCTGATTCTGCATTGTTTATGATATAATAGATCGAGATGCTTTGATGGTGTTCTGTTACTTTGTTTCGACAGGTATTCTCTAAGTGGGACAAGTAGGAGAGGAGTTGCAAGCTTTATCAAGGGGGAGAGAAATCAAGCAAGGTGTCAAGTGGATAGCTGCCAATCCTAGTGGGACTAGAAGATCGAAAAGGCACTAGTTTTACAAAATGGCAACTCCACTGGGGAGTGAATAGTTTGTTTGTTTGTTATTGTTGTTTGCTTTATAAACTACAGACGAAGCCTGAAGTTAGCCAGATAGCCTTCGAACTGCTCTTGCTCTACAAGTGCATAGTAGATGAATGCTACTTCAGTCAATCTCTGGTTTAGTTGATGAACTGAACACCTGACTTACAAGCATTCTAAATGCCTTGGTGGTAGCTTAGTAACCTCCCAAGATCATTCCTTTGTACTTTTATTTTTACTTTCCACCATAGCTCAACTTAAATCACTGAACTCAGCTACAAATTTGAGCAAAAACCCACCTCAGTTTCGCTCCGTGTCCCATCGCACTGTCTATCACTAGAAGCCAATATGCATCGCACCTCCTGTGTGTAGCAGGTGAGATGCATCCCTGTTTCTGTGAAGCACAGGTACGATGACTGAGTAATCCTATTTCTCTCCTTGAAATTTGGGTTTTTATCCTTGTTTTTAGCGTTGTTTAATTGTTTTACTGCTTGTGAACAGTATCTCATTACTGAAGCCTCCTTGCTTTACATAGATCAGCCTCAATTGATTAGGATTAGTAAAAAAAATTATGCATTTTTCTATCATTTACAGTCCTTTGTCAAAAAGTTGCGTAAATCGAATTGTTGTTTTGGTGCAAAAATTGTCGTATTCTCGTTTTGTGTCAAAAAAGAGAATTGCCATAAAGTCTTCTTTCTCTAGATAGTCGATTGAACTTTTTGTCATGTATTTGATTTGAATTGTTGATATTTGAAGTGTTGAAAACATTTTTCTATTCAAAATCGAAAAGTGTCGTTTAGTCTTCCTTTCATTTTGAAAAGAAATTGTCAAAATGTCGCTTTGAAGAAAATATTTCAGATCTATACTCAGTTTTCCTTTTTGGAATTCTTCACATTAAAGGGAACCAAAAACAAATACATGCATTTGCATTTGCATTTAGACTGTGTGTGAAAAATAGTTTAGGAAAAGTGCATTTAGTGTGTGCTCTTTGCTCTCTGTTTGAAAGAATCATAATTTTCTTTCCTTAGTAGCTAGGATTTTCATTGCTAAAAGGTAAACAAAGACTGTTTATCATTTTAGATTGCATATTTAGGAATTTTACATCTACATTATGTGGTGAACCTTGAAAGGCAAACTTCTAAACAAGATCAACTCTAAAATAAATTTCAATCAACTTAACAACGCTTTGGAAGCTAACGCAACACATCTAGAGGTCTAGGCTAGAGACGTGTTCCGGCGTCGTAAAATCTAGTAACTATTGTTTTCATCGAAGGTTGGTTGATTCCTCATCTTTGATATGACAAGTACTAGCATGGACTTGTGCTCCCCATACCATCGAGTATATATTGGGAGACCACAATAGGCTTATATATTCTTTATCCATAAGAAGCCGTGTCTGCCGCCCCATCGATCGCAATGCATTGAACACAGCATTCAAGAAAATTGACTGCCATACATAAGTCCTTGGTAATTTCTCTTTAATTTGTCACCAAGGTTTATATTGTAGTTTTGTGATTGGTTTGGTAATCCCTCTGTCTAGATTTCCAGAGTAGTCACTTTCGTTCCTTTTCAACTCCTTAAAAGAAAAGGTCCATCTGAGCACTTGTCACTTCAGGCTCATTAAAAATCCAAGGGGACTAGAGTCATCTTTAGCTTTTTCTCGACTCTTAAAAATTGAAAAAGAAAAGTTGTGTCAAAGCGCCATTAAGATTTATTAAATTCGGAATAACATCCCTATTCCTTTGTTGATCTTAGGTTGAGATAATGGAGTCTACCAATCAAGGAATCCCTTTTGAGGGGAATCTTAGTCCTTTCTCCTCTTGGGGAGATATTGGTGCTCCATATATGGCCACATTGTCCCTTCCGAGAATCACAATTGGCTTGCTGATATGGCTATTCTCAACCTCTGTTGTTCAAAATACCATAATTCCTCAGGAATCAAATCAGCAACCAGTTAATAATAGAGTTGACCCCTCACCTTCTTCTTCATTTGTTTCTCCCTCCCCTTCTTCTTCTTTTCTTGGTGAAAATAGTGATGTTAGTAACCAAGTGACTGAGAAGAAGAAGAAAGGGAAGGAGAAGAAGAAGAAAAAGTCAATTAAGCAAGGAGGCAACCATGGATCAACTTGTGAAAATCCGCACACTAAATCTCCCAGATATCCTTGTGTAATTTGAAAAGGAGACCATTTTCATCAAGATTGTCCAACCATTCCTCAGATCTTGAGAGAATGGTTCCCCCGTTCGTACCAGCCAGTGTCATCAACCTCTAGTGATCATGTTGACAGCACACCATCAACTAGTGAAAATGAAGTTCATGGACAGAAAGGAAAGGTCAAAATTCCATGCAGATTATGTGAAGGGGACCACCACCTTCCCCGTTGTCATTTTTTGGATGAGGCCAAAAGAGTCTTACATAACCATCCTGCTTCATCGCAACGACTTCCATCTGGATACAAGAAACTCACCTCAAGTCCTTTACTAGTTGAAAATCCGACTGAAATAACTCAACCGTCGATCGAAACACCTATCAATGAAAGTGAATCTTCTGAATCCATACCGGACCAAAGTTAACAGGTCGAGATGGTAGTCGAGCCAGTTTTACCTTCAGAAGATCCACCTTCAAATGATACCATTCCCAAAGAGAATGAGAACGATACTATTCAAATTATTTTTGTCACTTCAGAGTCCGATGAACTTCGGGGCAATCCACCCGTTCCTTCACAACAAGAAGAGAACCCCCCAGTTCCCGCTACTCAAGGGGTTCATTCCACCATTTATTCGGTACCCCCTCTGAGCAGTCTAGCCTCTTCCTTCGATTGAAATCAATTAGCGAGATCTCGCCTTCCTTCTAATGTACCATTCCGGATCATAGTTCAAGTTTACAAAATAATCGTGTCTGGCACCATCATAGATGAAGGGGCTTTAGTGAGTATCCTTTCCTCAACTGCTTGGAAAGTGCTTGGTTCACCATCGCTTATGGTTGTTACACAGAATTCGTCAGGCTTTAACAAAGGAACCAGTCGAATGTTAGGGATCCTTCCTAAGTTATCCATAACTTTGAGAAGGAAAACCGTTCACTTGGATGTGATGGTAGTCTGAGGACCATTAGATTACAATCTGCTCCTTAGACGTGGATATGTTTACAACATGGAAGCCATTGTTTCCACACTCTTTCGAGTGATGTGTTTCCCGCATGAAGGCAAAATTGTCCAGCTTATTGACCAACTTTCATTTCCCGGTTCAAACACAGCTCCAAGCCAAACATCATCCCTAAATGGTCTTTTTGCATCAAGAGTGTCTCTTCAACCTTCATTCCATCCACCTTATTGTGGTGAGTAGTCCGGTGAATGTAACGAAGCTTAGGGGGCATGCACCCTTGTCTATTTTGAGATGAACCCAACTCAAAAGATAAGTTTCCTTGTAGGTTATTTGTTTGGAAGTGTCGACCCACACCATTCACTTTTTTCCACTATGTGGATGAAGCCAAGGAAGTTCTTTGTCTAATTGTTGACAAAGCCATCCTACCATATGAATTTCCCTGTAACTTAAGTAATTGGTATAACATAGCACTCACCTTTTTCTAATTGGTTGGAAAATCCAAGGAGTAAGTGTTTTTGTCTAATCGCTAACTAAAACCATCCTGCTTAACCACGGTGATTTCCATATGGTTACTGGAAACTCTCCTTTTCTCGATGCCTGGGGGCATGCAAACCTTTTCGTGTAAGCAAAAAACGACCAATTTCATTTTTTATCTTTTTAGATTTTTTAGCTTTTAGTTTTTCAACTTCTCAGGTTAGGTGATTGATTTAATCCACCATGCACCTTTGTTTGTGCCACAGATGAAGCAAAGGCAGTGTTTTGTCTAGATGGAAGACAAAACCATCCTACCTAACCTCAGTGGTTCCTTAGTTTTCTAGTTTTTCTAGTTTTTTAGTTTGGTTGTTTCTAGCTTACATAAAAAGAAAGTTGAGCATATGTTTAAGCTCACTAAAAAATGAACCTACCAATGAGGGACATCTTTGACTGCCAATGAGCAATGTTTCCGCAAGGTTCAAGCATGTTAACAAATAAACCCGCCACTGAGCATAGTTTCTCCCAGTTCAAGCTCATAAAAAAATGAATCCACCTTTGGTAAATAACCTTTGTGATTGCCCTGCTATCAGCCTTTTGAGCCTTGGTTGTGTTCTTGCCATCACCTCCATTCTTTTGGCTGATCATACACTTCCACTTGATTGTTTACCTTTTTTTAGGAACAGCTGCGATGAGTGGTCCTGTTAGCCACCCTCTTCACATCACCATGTTTTGAGAAGTTCCAAGATTACTCGGAACCAGTTCACTACCCTAAATGCCACTTGTTCCTCAAAAAAAGGAGTCCACTTTAAACTCTTTTCAGACTCATTAAATATGAAAATATTGGTGAGCTATTGCCCTTTCCAGCTCGCTAAATTGATTGGAAGTGCCATCCCTCCTATATATTTTAATCTTTTTCGGACATGAGGGATTATCCCATGAAAAAGATCGAGCACTTGTCTTTTCGGCTCGCTAAAGTCATCGAAAAATCATCCCTTTCGTATTATTTTATCCTTTTTCAGACTTAAGGGATTATGCTATGAAAAAGAACAGCTGGAGTTTCCTTTTCGTCCCTTTTTCAAACTCTCTAAACATGAAAAGGATCGAGTTATCCTTGTCGTTAAACTCGTTAAAACAATAGCGACAAACTTGTCCACCCAGAAAAGAATGAGTTTCACTGAGATTCACAAAGAAACGATCCAATTGGTCGAATGTACAATGAAGATTGTATCCAGATAATATCACATTTATTAACAAATCTAATAGGTTTTGCTTTTATAAGTGCTTATATTCATTCTGGGTAAGAATAAACTCGCTATTATCAATTCTTGGATCCAGAATTCTTCTTATAGTCTGAGCGATACAATGAAAGCTTTTCTAATTCTTTTAGCAACCGAAATTATGTATTGGGTTTCATTTCACCCCATGGTTGGGGAACTTATTATCGATTCGATCTCCGAAAGTTATGGATTTGCCCATAATGAACGAATCATATCTGGTCTTGTTTCAACTTTTCCAGTCATCTTAGATACGATTTTTAAATATTGGATCTTCACTAGGCTCGCTAAAACATAGCGACAGGTTTGGCCGAAGTGAAAATTATAGAACAAACATATGCTATCCTCCTCAAGCTTAACAAAAATAAAGAGGTACTGGTCAGCAATGACTGGGGAAAAAGGGAAGAAAACTTGAAGAATTTTATTGGTAGCAGATCGTTCTTGAACATGACACTTTCACTCCATCACCATGATTGAGTCAGGTTGGGTTATTCCATTCATCGATCATATCACCATTGGTCCTCCATACCATCCATATTTCAGGGTTAACGCTACCAATCCATTTCAGTGTCGCCGATATGTTCAAGAGAAGTCATTTAGAGAATTCACCATCCAGTTAATGCCTCATCCACTGCAATACCTTCATCCTCCATTTTTCATGGTCGCCATTCCTGAACCTTGTATCATCAGATCGTTTCCACCTCCATAAAATCATTTGCTTCATTTCATGTCATTGATGTGGGATACATTAAGGCCCTCCTATGACGCGTCACTTCTTGTCGACATCAACGTTTTATCCAAGTTGACTTAGAAACAACCCTTTCAGTACTTTGAAGCTTGCATGCCTCAATGGCAAGTTTCTCACTTCCGGCGACAGGTTTACCTCAATGGCCTTTGACTGAGAGATTTTGTGTGGTGTTCGACATCGGATCATATATTCACACCACACGAATTGTACTGTAGTACCTTGAGGGTCGTTATCATTATCAGTGATTCCTCTCGTGCCTGTTAACAACTTACATTATTGGCTGGTAATCAAGCAATGTCTTTCCATGTTCAACTTCAGGACATCTTTTCACATGGATCAACTTGTACATCAAGTGAAGATTGAACGAGTTTGAAGACCTCAGATCTAGTTTCATCCATCCAGGCTACGATATATGCAGCAATATAAAGACATCAAATGTAGTTAGAAGCTGCATATATGATCATCCAAGCTAAGGGATGATGACTCTACATATAAAGAATCACAAGTCTGCAACTGCATACGATTCTCTGTCATATGTACATGAAAATGAATTTATAAAGCTGAGCATGGGAATTCCTGCCTCAGCTAGATCATGAAAATAATATGATGATGATGTATTTTATTGTATCTTATACATGTCACCTTCCAGTTCGAATACCTCGGATCCTCATGATAAAGCATTTCACCCGACATCAAAAGATTTATGACTTCATGCTTTAGGGGGCAACTATTATAGACATATTTGGGCATTGCAACCCAAATCTTATATGTCAATAAACCAAGGGCTCTTTAACCCCTAAAAGTGTTTTTTTATGCCCTAAAGGATCATGGTCAACTGATTACATCATTCCCCAAAAGTTCCACCTGAAAAACCACTCAAAACTGGCCAAAACTTGATCATACTAACTGCTCCACTATCAGGGTGCAATGCATACTGACTCTTACACTAGCCAAGTGAGATGCATACTAAAGAGGCCTTCTATGGGGTGCGATGAGTGAGAATGGACAAATGTCCAAGACAATTTGCTAAGTGGATGCTCATGGAATCTTCTAGAAACTTCCTCTCAGACACTTGCCTCTCTGAATTTGCCCAGGGATGAGTAAGAGATTCAAGAAACCTCCAAGTGGAACCAAGAACTACAAGTGGAATGACACTAATCAAAAACCCAAAGATGACTCACACCTTTGCAAACATCTATAAATGGATCCCTCATCTGAGAGATCTGAAGGCTGGAATTTTGTAATTTGTAAGGAAGTGATGATAGTTTGTCTTTGAGAAGAAGCATTGCACTGTTGGGTGATCTTGCTTTTCATGAGGTGAAGAGGGCTTTGATGCTAGGAGGATGATGTTGGATCAAACAGCTGGGTTGTAATTCTCCCTTCTATTTTAATAAAGTTCTTTGAGTTTTCCTCCATACAATCGTGTACTTGTGAATCTTGTTATTTGTAAATGCATTGTATGTTCAATGTATTTCTGATTCTACATTGTTTATGATATAATAGATCGAGATGCTTTGATGGTGTTCTGTTACTTTGTTTCTATAGGTATTCTCTAAGCGGGACAAGTAAGAGAGGAGTTGCAAGCTCTATCAAGGGGGAGAGAAATCAAGAAAGGAGTTGCGGAAGATCCAGGTTGGTCCCTTTGCTTCTCTCTTATCTATCATACATAGAGGAAATTGCAAATTGCTTTGATTGTTTCTTTCTAGGATAGCTGCCAATCCTAGTGGGACTAGCAGATCGAAAAGACACTAGTTTTCCCAGAAACACTTATTTACAAGCTTTGTCATACAATTAGATCTGATTATCTTTCATGGTTTCCTTGCAATACACCTTAATTAAAATTATTTTCCTTCTGCACAAAATTTCATGAAAAGTTCTTGAAAATTAAAAGCTATTGTACCCAAAGATTGTAGCCATTAGATTCCTAGTACACCATCAACACCACCCATTGGAATGGAAATCATTGGGCTATTCAATACATATTCTCCCATGGATAGCTTGATATTATGGCACTTTCCAAAGAAATTTATGGTTCCTCCACTTGCAACCATCACTTGACATTTGGTGCTGGGTATAGGAAGCAATTCAATTCCTTGGCTATCTTACAATGAATAAAATTATGGGTACCACCTGAATCAATCAACACTATTACCTTTTTCTTCTTGACGTGTCCTTCTATATTGATAGTTTGAGGAGTGGTGATCCCGGCCAATGCATTACAAGATATGGTTGGATTCATTTCTTCTTTCTCTATGCGATCTTTCACTTCTTGAACCTTTTTCTTCTTGATATGTCCTTCTATCTTGAGAGTTTGAGGAGTGGCAATTCTTGCCAATGCTTTACAAGATATGGTCAGATTCATTTCTTCTTTCTCTAGGGTTAGCTCGTAGTGTATATCCTCTTATTTTGATGTTTCTTGATCATTTTCTTCCTCCTCTTCACAATCTATGTAAAATAATTTCTTCTCAGCACACTTATGACCTTTAGTGTATTTGTTATCACAAATGTAACAAAGCCCTCTTTCTCTATTTTCTTCAAATTGTTGTGGTGTAAACCTCGTAGGTTGTGGAAGGCTAGGAGAAAAAACACTTCCATATTTATAGTTGTGAGTGGTGGGCTTCCTTGTTTCCATAATTTCGCTTTCAATTTTTCTTTCCAACCTGAATGCCTTCTCCAATTAATCAAGTTCCTAAAGATGAACCTCATGTTGAATGTTATCCTTTGAAGTCCCTATGAAGACATCAATCCTTTGCTTCTCTGGAATATCATTTACCTTTATGTTCAATTTTTAAATTCCTCAATGTGCTCTTCCATTGAACCCTTTTGTTTGAGATGTATCAATTGGCTAAAGAAGGTGTTTGTCTTTGTATCCTCATAATGTGCTATCATTTCCTCCGTGAAAATTGACCACGTAACAAGTGGTTTACGAGAACAAAGCTCTTTATACCATAAAAATTGATTCAGTTCTAAATAATTAGATGCAATATGTACCTTTTGTAACAATGGTACACCATGTAGATCAAAATATTTCTCCATCTGTAGTATCCAATTTACCGAATCCTTGTCATCAAACTTCTTCATCTCGTTTTTTCTTGATTTTAGGAGCTCGATCTTGAAACGACTGTAAATCTGTAATTTCATATCTTTAAGTTCTAAAATTTTAGCCTATAATATCCCTCTGAATCCTCTTTCTAACTATGCAAGTCTGATTGCAATTAGACTCCCGAAGAAAGATTTATTCCCAATCTCCCGCGATGACCTAATTATATACTAGTTTAGTAGAGTGAACTTGTACAATGTGCCACATGTCATTGTTTCAACCTTATGTTTTGAAAACTATACCCAAACAAACTACAGCCTGTCCTCTTTCTTTAACTTCTTATGAAATTTCAAGATGATGCTCAGAGAGAAAGTTATGACAATTTTCCCAAGGTCACCTGTTTAGGATGTAATTCTGGAGTCTGCAAAAACCCTAACTTCCTCAGATCATATATCTGAAAATATAGTGAGACAAGATCTGAAATTTGGACCCGAGGTTCAGACTGAATTCTTCTCAAATGTGTTTTTTCTCTAGCTTCTGCAACTTCGTCACGAAAAATTTATAGCGAAAATTCCATGATGACCTATTTTAGATGAAATTTTGGAGCTTGCAAAAACCCTAACTTCTAAAGACCATATATTTGAAAATATAGTGACACAAAATATGAAATTCGAAGGCTAGATTCAGTGTGATTTCTTCTCAAATGGGTTTTTTTTTTTAGCTTTTGAAACATTGCAGAGACAAATTTATAGCGAAAATACCATGATGCCCTATTTGGAGTAGTGAAACCCTGAATCCAAAGCTCTGATACCAAATGTTATGAAACCAGCTCACAAAAAGATAGAAA
Source organism: Pinus taeda (assembly GCA_000404065.3). Classification (NCBI taxonomy): domain Eukaryota; kingdom Viridiplantae; phylum Streptophyta; class Pinopsida; order Pinales; family Pinaceae; genus Pinus; species Pinus taeda. The sequence continues at coordinate 12,495 of APFE031109904.1, read as the reverse complement.
ATATAGATCAATGCATTAGAAATAAGCCTCTTCGAGGGGGAAACCTCCTTTACATTACACAAATGAACAATTCTTGGATGATACAAATGACAATACCTCCTTTCTATATATAGGAGTCTAAGGGGTCATAATATAATCAGAACCGACATAACAATAATAATGTAAGGGCACAAAAATAACAATATTGGGCTTATATGGGGCACAATAATAACAATATGGGGACTACATGGGCACAACGATATAATAAGGGGGTTGTACTAATAACAATAAGGGGTTACACTAGTAGTATAAGGACCTAACAGTAGCACTCATCATTGTAAGTCTGATCAGCTGATATTGTCCATGCTCCACTTGAGCATATGTTGGACCTTCTAAGGATATGCAATAAAAGTACAAGTCTTTAAATATATGGTTATCCATAAACAAATATGACTTTCCCTATCACTAATGAATCAGCAATCAGTCACCCTACATTTGATCCAAATTCTACTTCAGTCACCCAACATAATGGGTTTACATGCATAACATAACGTGATCCCAATAGCCAATACATGATTGAAATGATTACAACATGGGTCATTTCATGACCTTTAAGTCAAGAGACGTACCATAAACAAGGATTTTAACAATGAAATATATTTTTTATCGGGACCATGATACTCATTTGTAACCATCATGGTTCAAATGGGCATATACAACATGATCATATGACAACAACATAAAATTCTATAATAACAACAACATGAGCATCTTCAACATCAACTTGAGGCCAAATATCAAGAAATACCAAGTAATAGTAGTACCAATAATAAACCACCATCCATAACTTCATCACATGAAATCCAAGAATCCATGACATAGTGACAGTGGCATGTATATTTTTCAGTAGTGACAGTAGCAATAACCATATATCAATATCATCAACAAGCATAGTCAACATAATGCAACAAGGAGTGCTCAAGAAACCATAATGCCAACAATAAACCATTGGAAGCATAGAATATGCTCCCCTTGAACCCGTACCAACTCTTCACCATCAATTTTGGTCACATTATATCCATCTCATCAACCAGAAAATACACCAAGGAACCATTTTGACATCAGCAATAATATAATATTTTCCAACAACTCATAAACTCAGCATGAACCAACACCATTCATAAGCACCATATGGGCATCAGACTATAACAAATCAATGTCAGAACCAGAAAGATAATAATGAACTGATGGAAACATATGAGAAGCTACCCTTGAATTTGTGCCACTTCTTTATCATCTTAGAAAACCATATATGACTGTCTAAGTAAAAAAGTATGTATACACATGATTGTCATTCATTAGAAGCACGTATAGAATGTAAAATGTTGATTTTCATAGCCACATCTCCCACTGAACATGACATGTTTGTTCATGTTATGTTAGAACAATTCGCAGAGCAAAGAGGCATGAATCATTCCTAACTTTTGTCTGAGATACTCAAAGGAATCATGTGGAAGAGGTCTAGTGAATAAATTTGCAACTTGTTCCTTTAAAGGAACATATTCCAACTTGACCTTTTTTTTCAAAAACTTGCTCTCTGAGAAAATGGTATTCGATTTGGATGTGCTTAGTTTTTTAGTGCATGATAGGATTTTTAAAGACACTTATGGCACTAGTGTTGTCATAAAGAATAGGTACAGGTTAAGGACAAGTGAATTGAATGTCCTGTAATTTTTGGATCATCCATAGAAGTTGAGATAACAACCAGCAACAACAACATATTCTACTTCAGCAGTTGATAAAGAAATATATTAACTTTGTTTCTTATTGAACCAAGAAACTAAGAAAGGTTCAAAATATAATGCTCCTCCACTAGTAATTTTGTAGTCATCAAAATTACTTGCCCAGTCTTCATCTGTGTAAGCATGAAGTACAAAATCTGTGTTTTTGGGATACCATAGACCAAGATCTTGAGTGCCTTGTAGATACTTGAATATCCTCTTGACTTCTTTGGGATTTGTTTCCTTAATATTTGCTTGGGATCATCCAAATATTCCAATTGCAATCATAATGTATGGTCTTGTACCAATAAGATAAATCAAGCTACCAATCATAGATCTGTATTCAGGTTAATTAATTGTAGGAGAGTCATCATTTTGGTTGAGATTGCATCATGTTACCATTGGTGTGCATATAATTTTGCAGTCTTCCAGTCCACATTTCTTCATAATCTACTTGAGATACTTGGTTTGAGAAAGGAAGATACAATCCTTGGTTTGATGAATTTGAAAACCAAGAAAGTATGTTAGCTCAGCAATAAAATACATTTCAAATTCCTACTGCATAGCTTAAGCAAATCCTTGGCTCATAGATTCAACATTGCTTCCAAATATGATGTCATCAACATAAACCACTACTCTGGATTTTAGGTATCTGTGGTTCATTTCTTTTGAGTTTAGTCTCTGAGTATCCATAGTAGAAACCATATTTGTCAATGTTTCAAATCCCAACAGGGATCCATCATCAAGACCAATCTGAATGATGATAGAAGAAGAGCTTTGTGATAGGATAAATAGTTAAAAGAAAATATTTGATTTTTTTTTGGAGATGAAGGTCAGCTAATAAGTTTTTTTATTTTTTTTTTTTTTAAATAATATTTATAATAATGATTAAAAGAAAAAATTATTTTTATTACTCACCAAGATTCCCTTGGATGAAGCTATTCAGGTTATAAAGGAGGTTACTGACCCAGAAACTGCGAAACTTGTTGAGATTTGCTTACGGTCAACTGTTTTCACATTCCAAGGAGGATATTATGAGTAGACATCTGGGGTGGCAATGGGATCACCCCTCTCGCCAATTGTGGCCAACTTATACATGGAATACTTTGAAAAGAAGGCCCTTGAATCATACCCTTTGAGGCCTGCTTGGTGGAAACGATTCGTCGATGATACCAACCTAAAATGGACCCATGGTAGGGTAGAGCTTGATATGTTTTTCATGCACCTGAACTCTATCTCTCCCGAAATAAAATTTACTATGGAGCTGGAGGAAAACAATAGTATCCCATTCTTAGACGTTCTTATCATTAGGAAAATGGACAACTCTTTAGGACATAAGGTTTTTATGAAGTCCACTAACACAAAAGGCTACCTCCATTCTGATTCCTACCATCATCCGTCCCATAAGTTTGGTGTGCTTAACACTCTTTCCATTAGGGCCTTTCGAATTTCTGACTCTGAACATCTTAGGGAAGAGAAGGAACATTTATCTTCAGTATTTAAGAGTATAGGATACAAAGAAAAAGAAATTAAGAAAGCCATAGAGAGAGCGGAAAGGAGGGTGTTATCTCAGAAGCCTAAGGCCCAAGACCTAACACAATGTGGTAGAGTTTTCCTACCATATATTCAAGGGGTGACAGATAAGATTGCCAAAATACTAAGAAGGAAAGACATAGTCACATAGTTCTCAGCACCTGGAACAATTAAACAAGCTATGAGGTCTATCAAGGATGATATTGATAGACATCAACTCAAGGGAGTTTATAAAATTGATTGCTGTTGTGGCAAAAGTTACATTGGTGAAACAGATTGTTCTTTGCAGAAAAGTCTAAAAGAACATGGAGCGATATTAAGAACAAAATATCTCGTACTTTGATCCGGATTTAAACAAGAACGCAATAAAATACAGAGATAACCATATACTCAAAGATGCAGTGGAAATAATGCTTCATTTCATTAATGGAAAATACCGAAATATGCTTACAACCAGAAATGGAAATAAGCCAGCTAGGGCGATGGTAGCTTATCTCTGAGAAGAGATGTGGTGGCTACATGCCTCTGAATTGTTTCGAACTGTATTACAATGAGGCTCGAAGGCCTATTTATTGTTGAGAAACAATGGAAAACCCTTCACATTCCAAAACCTAACCCTAGAAGATGAAACGCCAAATTGTGGGCCCCGTTTTGGGTAAATTGGTACATCAATTTCCCTGGGTCGTAACTTTGGCATACGATCTCCGTTTGACGCGTATGATAGCTCATTAGAAAGATCTATTCAAGAAATATCATTGTTGGAACGAGCAACATCAATCCATCCCATGGACCCATGTTTCCCTCGGATTCCCAAAAAAACGTCGTTTAGGGCCTCAAAACGGCTCCGGAAGTTCAAGACCCGAAAAACTGCTAAAAATAGTAAGTTGTGCTACAATTAAGGAAACTGAAAATGTTGACAAAGACAATGGTGGGGGTCCAAGTGGACTTGGCAGGTGGCCACCAATATCCACCTGGATCAGAGCCCGGTTGGAACCTGTAAAAAATTCAATGCAAAATATATATATGAGATCATATCATCGTTGAGGTAGGCATTCCCATACTCAGATAAAAACTGACTAAGAGACTGAAAACTGACTAGAAGACTAACTACTGCTCTGATATCAGAATGATCTTGTAACACATCATAAGTACAAACACATGTGGACACAATATGGATGCAGCCATCTGTTTATGAATAGTCCATAATATAATGAATACAAAATTCCTCGCAGCCTGGATGGTGGAAACTAGATCCAGGGTCTTCATTTCTATGTCTCAAAACAGTATGATTCTATCCATGCGATTGAATGTGTCGAAGTCGAACATGGTAGAAACCGCTTGATTACCAGTCAATGATGTAAACTGTTAACAAGCATGAGAGAAACCACCAATAATGACAATGGATCTCAAAGTACTCAGCACAATCCATGAAATGTGATAAAATGTGTTGATGCGAACATGTCATGGAATCCTTTGATCGAAATTCAATGATGTAAATTATCGTCAAAGGCGAGAAACCTGCCATTGAGGCATGCAGATCTCAAGGTACTGACGATTCCTAGATCATCTTTCTAGATAATGAGTTGAAGTCGATAGAAAGCGATCCGTCGTAGGCAAACCCACAACACGAAATCATAGATCAAGTTGAAGAAATTTAGTTGCAAGGACTGACTCAGGGATGGTCAAGATTGGATGACAGACATTTTGCAGATGAATGGCTTATTTGCACTGACCTCTTGAACACATAATGACACGACAGATGATTTGGTGATGATTGACCCAAAGTTAATACCCAGAAACCAGCTGAAGAATTTCAATATGGCTTGATCAACTGTTTAGGTAAAGGATTTCCCAACCAAGGTGAACGAAAGTGTCGTGTTCAAGAGTGGTTATAAAGTATGACAAACAGACTCACTTTTCTCTCTTTTCCCCCACCATTTCTGGCAAGTACCTCTTTATTTTTTACAAGCTTGAGGAGGATAACATATGCTTGATTATAAGCTCACCCTTCGGGTGAGTCCAACTTAGTTTAAATTCGAACCCTAAGAAGGAGTGGTCCGTTCCTATTTGTAATAGAACAGGTCCTTTACTGTTGAATTTTAACGAGTCCAGTATAGGAGAAACTCGACGTTTTTCATTTTTAAAGAGTCTGAAAAAACTTAAGAAGACTCTAGGGTTTGACTTTTTTGTAAATTTGTGTCTCCCAAGCCCGAAAAAGTATAAAATAATACTTGAGAGAGCCGCTTGATCTTTTACGACCAAGGAGTACTTTTCGTTATTAGTGTCTTTGATCCGAAAAAGTAAAAAAGTGACCAAGGACACGTTGTTTTCTAACCAATATCGAATTTGAAACGACAAAAATCCGGCGATCTTTTTATGTTTTTACGGTCGAAAAATAGTTGTAAATCGACCGTCTTTTAATTCCATTTTAACGAGCTTAAAAGAAAAACTCGGTAATCTTTTCATGTTTTAGGAGTCAGAAAAGGGCTTAAAAGGTGACTCTGGTTGAAAATGATCGATTTCGATTGAATAATCCTGTTATCTTGCACAAAAACACGAACATTACTCATACATGCTTGAAAGAGATAAAAATGTCGTAATAATACATTTTTAAAGTGAAACATAAACAAATTCGAAATTTATTTACTCAAAAAACTTATAAAAAGGGGTTTTTACCATTCATTTTTACCATTTGTGATTTGGGTGAAGAAATAGTGCTTTTTCTCTAAAAACTTCCAAGAGGATTGCGAGAATCCAACCGTCGAATCGGCCGCCGTCTTCACCATGTATCCCACATCCTCCCTTTTTTTTCATTCGTTTAGTTTTTCAATTTAGTCATTTATGGTTTTTTAGGGGGTTTTTGGGCGAAAAACCCGCGCTCGGGGTACGCAGGCTCACCACTGCGAACCTGCAGACCCCGACTTTTTCTCCATTGGGAAAAAGGTCGGGGTCCACACCTTCCCTGTGGACAAAGTGCGGTCCCACGCACTGTGTCCAACAGGAAGGGTGTGTACCTCGGCGCGAGGGTTTTTAACTCAAATTTCTCAAAATTTGACCAAAGAAAAACATTTCTAGCATCTTAATTGATCTTGTGGTTTGATGTAGGGAGTACATCATGCTAGATTGGAGAGAACGAGAGCACGAGGATGTGGATGCAGCCGCATGGAATCATCAACCTTCGCTTGGTGCTTTGAGGGCGTGTGGACTGTACAAGTACTAGGCCATTCCTGGCATGAGGGCTCAGGTGGATTTCTTGCAGTGGATGGTTGATAGGTGGAACGTCCAGGACCAATGCTTCTTCATTGGTGGCCACCAGCTCGAGATTGAGCCGGCAGACATATACTTTTTGACCGGTTTGCCTAAGAGAGGTGTTGACTTGACCCTGTTCGGAGCAGGGCGGGTGGCCAGTCCGTCAATAGCCTCCGATTAGAGTACTGCAACAGGTAGTCTAGAGACAAAGGGATAGACATAAAGTACATATCCCTCCCTGAACTTAAGGTAATTGCATTCACTGTTACTTGACTTTGCGGGGTTGCCGCTTTACACATTGCCATCGGATCCCAGATGCGTATGACATTCGATTGCTTTCAGGGCACCGTTTTCAACTGGTGCGATGCTGTGTTGGCTAATGTGAAGGGCCAATTGACCAGGTTCAAGAATGGACGACTGAAGACTTTTGGTTATGGTGCTATAGTCGTCAGCTTTGGCCTGGAGAGGATTCCTATGCTCATCCTGTAGCACCTTACAGTTGTAGTTGGGCATCCCCGAGAGCCCAGACTAATGCGATGGGTCGCAGTCATGGCCCGTCATCCTGACGAGGGGACCGAGGTCATCCGGTTCAAACCTGAGTTTTTCCAATGGTTGGAGCATCAGGTTTTCTCTATCCAAGACTTTCCTTATGCTGGGATTGACTTTCGTGGAGACCCAGACATGGCTCTTCCTCCAGGAGAGTAGTGGGATGACTCAGGTAATCATTTTCAACACTTTCCTAATGTTAATTTTTTTATCATTTTTTATATCGTCTCAAAACTGATAGTAATAATTTTTTAAAATGCAGTTGTGGGTCCACAACAACCAGCTGCTCTCCGGCCTTTCGAGAGAAATCAACCACTTGCGCCAGCTCCAGCCCCACAGGACGAATCAGCAGAGACCTTGGTCGAGTTGGAGAGTCACCTAGAGCGCTTGACAGGGGACATTCCCAAGACTAGCATAGACAACATCCCTCGTCAGCTTCAGCGCTACGTGATTGGAGTCCCTAGACCTTTTAGGAGGTTCCTTTGTAAGGTGGCCCGTGCAGTGGTTTCGTATCGAGATCATCACCAGTGATGGGATGATCGCTTATGTAGTCACATGTGACATTTTGCTTTTTTGTACCTATCATTTTCGCCGATCATAAGGTGTTTTCTAACCTATGATCGAGGACGATGTATTTTTTGACAGACTCCTATATATATATGATATCGTTATTACTAGCTTGTCTTGTTAAACATGTTATGAATGTTTTTAAATTTACTTGTATGATTATCGCACATGTCTACTTAACACTTGAGAAGCAATTGCATCTGCTAATGTATTTAAAGACCTCGGAGTATGCTGATATTCAATGTAATCAAATTCATGTTCCAAGAGACGCACTCTCAAAAATAATCTTAATAAAATTGGATTTCTAATGGCGTATACTCTATTAAGCTGTAATGCAACGAGTTCAGAATCTAACCTCACTATCAAACTCTGATTCCCAAATGAAATAGATTCAGATAATAATTCCACCACTGCACTATACTCTGCAATGTTTTTTGTTGTTTGACCGAGGCTTACCCCATGCATAGATACCAACTCGTCAGAGGGTGAATAGATAACCCAAGCTGCGGAAGAAATGTTCTGTGTACTACGACAAGCACCATCAGTGAAACCAATATATGTTTGAAGATGCGTTGACATCTGCGACATCAAACGTAAAACCAAGATAAGCAAGAATAACGACGGAAAACTCAATCTCTAAGCTAAGCACACTTTTAATCTAAAACACACCAGCTAGAAGAAAAACTATCCTAACTAAAAAATCTCTACACTCGTTTTAAGCATAATATCTCTTCAGGTAAAGACCATTTCTGGATTTACCTAAAGAGACCCCGTTAAAGTCTACCAATTCATAGGCCCCTTTTGCTAGCTTTCGCTTCACAACAAAAGGACCATGCCACATAGGCACGAATTTTCCAGTGCCCAATTTATCATTTGCTTGATCGTAGAAAAGGACTAAATCTCCTTCCGAAAAATTTCGAGGGGTTACATTTCGATCATACTGAGCCTTAATCCGTTTGGCATGAGATTCGATTGCTAATGCAGCATCGCGGCGATTCTCATCTAGCTGAGCTAAGTATAATAAACGTCTTTCCTCTTCGGAAGTAGCTGGAAGTAATTTGATGGCCATTCGTAATGACGGGATTTCGCATTCAATAGGTAGCACGGCTTCCAAACCATAAACTAGTTGGAAAGGAGTGAACCCTGTTGATGTTTTGACTGAGGTTCGGTATGCCCACAGGGCTGAAAATAACATGTTGTGCCAGTTTGACCGATGAATCCAATGATTTATTGGATCATGATGACTAAGCTTTGTTGATGGCTTCAACTATGCCATTAGCTTGTGGATAATGAGTTGAACTTTCGTGGCGCAATCCAAGCTGGTCTGTAAGTTCTGTCATCATAACGTTTTGAAAATGATGCCCATGGTCAGTGATGATCGCTTGTGGAACACCAAACCTAGCAATTATATGATTGAATACGAAAATTGCAGTTGTTTTGCCGTCTGCCTCAAATGTAGGCAACGCCTCGGCCCACTTAGTAAAATAATCTACCGCAAGGATAATGTACGCATGCCCCCCGGCCGAGTGAGGGTTACATGTAATATAATCGATACCCCATTTCAAAAAAGGACCAACAGAAATTATAGGGTGAAGAGGAGCAGGTGGAGCGCGCATCTTTCGGTCAAAAATTTGACAATTGTGACATTTTCGGACCGCAGTAATAGAGTCTTTAAACCAAGACGGCCAGAAATAGCCAGCCCGCAATATCTTTTGGGAAGTGGCATACCCAGACATATGACCGCCACACGCTCCAGAGTGACAGTCATTTAAAACCCTCTCGGCTTCCTCATGAGTGAAACAACGTCGAAAAATAGAGTCTGCCCCCAGGCAATAAAGAGTATCACCAATAATTTTGAATTGCTGGGATTGGAATCGGACTTTTCGATGGTCGGATTGTGAAAGATCGGGCCGAAAGGTTTGGGTTTGGAGATAAGTGATGATATCTCCATACCACGGATCTAAAGTGTTGATCAGAAACAAGGATTCGTCTGCAATGGGCTCCTCCGCCACAGTTTCGGAATCAATACGGGGAAAGTCACACATAAGTTCCGCGAAAACTAAAGATTTATTTGACTTGGATTTTTCGAATTCCAAATCAAACTCCTGCAAGATGACAATCCATTTGGAGTACTTGCCCCCCAGCAATTGTTTGGTCAAAATGTAGATCATGGGGTTGCAATCAGAAATTACTGTAGTTTTGCGTAATAAAATGTAATGACGAAATCGTTGGACAGCTTGAACAGCTGCCAATGCCAACTTCTCCACATGTGAATATTTTAACTCAGTTGGATTCAACGTGCGACTAAGGTAATATATCAGATGTTCTGTACCAAATTCGTCTTCCTGAACTAACACCATTCCAATGGTGGAATAGGAGGCGGTGAGATACAAGAAGTAGTCATGGTTGTAGTTGGGAGGATGCAACATCGGTGCATGGGTCAATGCATGTTTTAACGCATCAAAAGATTTCTGAGCTATCTCATCCCAAAAGAATGAAGCATTTTGTTTCAACAACCGGGTAAAACCCTTTGTAATCTCGGGGTAGTTAGGGATAAATTGACGTAAAAAGTTTGCTTTCCCTTGCAAACTTTGGAGTTGGCGAAGACTCGAAGGAGGAGGCAATTTGATGATAGCTTCGACCTTCGAAGGATCGACACGAATGCTGGCTTTCGAAACTACAAATCCTAGTAATCAACCCGTTTCAATGCAAAACACGCACTTGTGGGGATTCAACCGAATTCGATAATGCCTACACCTCATGAAGATGGCTCGTAAATGGATGAGGTGGTCAGCTCTATGTAAGGAATGAGAAGGCAAATCATTGAGATAAGGTTTCACAATGTGTTTTATATCATGAAACGCGTAAGACATAGCCCTTTGAAAAGTTACGCCGGCGTTCTTAAGGCCAAAAGGTAATTTGCAATAAGAAAATGTTCCCCATGGACAAATGAATGCCATTTTTTGTTGATCGGCGGGGAGAATATTGATTTGATTGTAGCCCGAAAAGTCATCGATAAAGGAGACAATTTCATTGCCTGCACAATCATCAATAATTTGATCAATATAGGGTGTAGGGTAATTGTCCTTTGGACATGCTCGATTAATATCCCTATAGTCAATATAGATTCTTATTGTCCCTTGCTTTTTGTTCACAGGAACAATATTCGATACCCAATCCATTAACGGGATTGGATAAATGAAACCTACTTTCAACAGTTTTTCAACTTCTGCTTTAATCGCAGCAGCTTTTCACGGGTGAACCTGACGCAAACGTTGCCAAATGGGTTTAGCGTCCGGGTAGGTTTTAATTTCATGAATTACGATTGCTGGATCGATTCCTGGCATTTCCTCATAGGACCAGGCAAACACGTTGCGGAATTCTTGAAATAGGGCCTTGTATGTTTTGATTTCATCGTCTGTACAAGAAGCAGCTATATGAACATTTTCAGTAATTCCAGGCTTAACTGAAATGTCAAGGTGAATGGTTTTAGAAATATTACCCAAATTTAACTCAAAGTCAGGATGTTTCATTGGATTCTGAGTGTCCTTAACATATTCAGCTGTAAAGATTGATGAAAAATCGTTTTCAAAACGATCGCTCTCAGGTAAGAACGAAGATCTGTGATGTAGATCTTCCCATGGTAACTGATCAACACATAGGATTTCACAAATTTGCTCATCTGATTGAACAAGTTCGGAAAACGCTTCTAGTTCCGAGGTTTTGATGTTGAAAATGAGTCTTCATGGACTTCTTCATTAAGTCGATTTGCGTTGTATTGGGTCGGAAAACGACTGCACAGCCTGATATGCAAATTCATACGGACTCAAAGGCATGAGAGTACCAAATGAGTCTAACTCAGTTTCAGAAGGAATGATCCAAGGATCATCATTAATGATGGTTCCTGATGAAATCATATGAATTGTTGCAGTAGAATACGATGCGTTGATAGGAGGGAAAGGAAAACTGCCCAGTAAACCGGAATCTTTAACTAACCCTACACCAACATCCCTATAAGGGATCGTCGCTTTGCCAACGTGCTGAATACTTTTAGCAGAGGCTGGGTCGGATGAAAAGTATGACAACTGGTCTATAGTTATGATCTTTCCATTATGAGGGAATTTGATAAGCTGAAAGATCGATGAGACAATAGCTGTCATAACGTAGGACCAACTACGACCCAAGAGAAGGTTGTAATCTAGAGGGGCATCAACCACCTCCACAATGGTTTTTCCTTCAACCCCTATAGGTAGATCCTGTAAAATGCCAAACAGATGAAACCCACGGCCATCAAAGGCCTTAAGAATTCTTGGGGATTGATTGAGTGAAGGAGAACCAAGCGATCTCCAACACTGTATCGACATAATGCACGTCAAAGCTCCCTCGTCAATCGCAGTCCTATGAACAGGTCTGTTTTTTACTATCACTGAAATCTGGATAGCCAGTTGATGGGGGAGACGCGGTGCACTATTTTCTAGATCAAAGATTATTAGGTTTGGGTCCTGAATGTCAACAGCTCCTATAGCCGACAGAAGTAATTTGCGCTGTGCTGGACATGATTGCAGCACTTCCAAAGCCGACATTGATGAGGGTGAAACAGCTAAATCCTCAACAATGTTGTAATTCTGAGCTGCTCTCGCATGTGGATTGAAAGCAGACATCCGAAGTACACCCTTAGTGGGCGGTTTGATTACTAAGTCCGGGTTAGGTTTCTCGATCTGTAGCGGATCGGAACTAGGAGATGAGGTTGATGGATTGGACTGAGAAGATTCTGCTTCTTTTCCATCAACAGGACTTTTACTACCATAATCTTGCGATCGAGTCGCAATCCTTACATGAG
>APFE031109895.1:0-11582 GCA_000404065.3 Pinus taeda | reverse complement strand
TACCCAAATTTGGAAGTTTCATGAGTTGTCACTAAAGAGAAACACATCACATATCATAGGATTGATGTCAATATTGAGTTTTTCAGACACGACAGTGAACAAAATGAGTCGGATGGAAAGCATCGTTAGTGACTATCAAAAGGGTTGCTAAAAGAGAGAATGATCCTCCCATAATCTGCTAATCACAGTAAAGAATGATGTGTCATGAAGTATGCGTAAAGACACCATCGTTTTCAACAAAATGAAAATCAAGTATAGCTTCATGTTTCCAAGAAGGAATGATTTGGCACCGCTTTCTTTTGAAAACACTGATATCCCCATATTCAAGGAAAATAAAGAGACAAGTGGAATATCACATTCAAGATGAAGGATGGTTTGTACAAATGGTTGGTAATGTCATCTTGACTCACCAATGCAAGTGGCACTCTCAAGTCCCATGAATCTAATGAAAAAAGTTAAAACTACACTAGAAACATTTTAGCTATTCATTTTGATGATATGTTGATTTTCAATATGACTACAGAGTCCAGACAAATACCTACAACACTTGAAGATGAATTTGGAATGTTGCTGAAGGAAAAGTTGCACAACAAAAGTGTGCATTCTTTACAGGGGAATTGGAGGTACTTCAAATACAACATGTCAAAGGTGGGATTAGCAATATGTCAAGGCAATAGAATTTCAACAAGTATCCATTCATGGTGAAGCATAAACAAGAATAAGAACAAAGTGGTAGATTCTTTGAGTAGGAGAAATCCATCGTTGGTGATAATATAGTATAATACAACCAAATTTGAACAAAGGAGATGTATGACGATGAAAAATATTTCACATAGATTCACACAAATGTGTAAAACCTATCATTGTAAGTTTGTAACAGAGAACCACATAGTTGAACACCTTGATGAAAGACTATTTTGGTCAAACATTGTTGCACATTCCTAAAGGTTCAATTTCTGCATGATTGGATACATGGATTGTTGGGATTATTTGAAGTTAGAGATAATGTAATCATACACTTAGAGAAAATAAACACCATCCCCCAAAGGCATGTATAGGAAGTTGAAACTGATAAAAATCAAACCAATGCAGAATCCAAAGGAAGATTAGCAATAATACATGAGGGAGTAAGCCAATATTCATAAAAGGAAGGACTTTCTCCAAAAACCCTCTAAATGACATTGTATCAGATTACCTGACAGGAATCCCTCTCAAAACAAAGGAGGCAACCAAGGAAATGCTTTTCTCTTCCTCTATGTTAGCCCCTCTCACAACAGGAAGGAACACAAAAATAGATCCCTTAGAGCATGAATAAAATGGAAACAAGGTTCTTGGGTCTCAGTCAATCCTTACTGGAACCACGAAGGTTAAAATAGATCCTCTTAAAGAGCACTAAATTGTTTGAATGTACGTTTTTTGAATTATGTTGAGTAATCAATTTGTATGAATGTATCCCTCTGCCTATGGCAAACGAACAGAGTTAGCAAGTAAGAAAACATGTATCGCCAAGTTCCCCCATATAATAATGGACTTGCTTGGCATATCAAGGACACAATTTTAATTGACGCTTGTATTACATAAATATGGGAATAGGAAGAAATTCAAGGATGCAAGAGCAAGAGATCTCTTGAGAGAAGACAATACGTAGGCAAAAAATTGAAACCTTGCCAAGTTTTCAAATTGAAAGTCTAATAAGTAAACAATTGAAACCTTGGTTCTAAAAATCAAAGGAACTCTTAAGCACAAATTGAAAAAATACATCTTTAAAGATGATTCATAGGTGATCATCAACCTTATGAATAGGAGGACCAACAGCCAATCCTATGATATGATGAACAAGAATGGGTGGATTAAGCAGTGGTTGGTATGTCTTGAAGATTTTGGATTTCAGCATGTTTCAAGATCTATGAACAAGGTCACATATTGGCTTCCCCAAAGGCCATATTCAACAAGCACATCCTCTAAACTCATCACCATCCATCCCATTATGAAGGAAGACAAGTGAACACTAGATATATTTTTTAACTATGGGGATTGGAGGAGGAGAACCCCTTTCTAATCCAACCATAGACCATTAATTGGGATCGTTGGAATTGTGTCCCATATTTAATGATAGTACATATACCCACTCGTTCTCTCAAGTGAGGGAATGAGATTCTCATATTGTCGGCATCATAGAAAATGGTAGGGGGGAAATGCCACTACCCTTCCTTACTTCGCTTTTATTTCACCCCTGCATGAAAGGAGGAGGCATACAAATTGGCTTGACCTTCTTCCCAAAATGTTTGGCATAAAGCAATTGGCTTGAAAACTCATTTACAACCATATGGAAAAACTAACAAAGAAGCCAAGTATATGCCGCATAATGAAGGCAGAGGAGATGCTCCCCATCAATTTTGATACTCTCAATTAGATGGAGAACTTTGTGGCTTGGCATGGACTACAATCTGTGCTCCAATAAATTATGTTCATCTCATAGAAGCAAAAATAGAAATCTAATAAGATTACAGTGGAGACACTTCATCATATTTATGACTAATTTCATCGAGTTGTACACAGAAAGGGTGGAGAAGTGGATTCATCTCATGATACCTGGCATTGTTTTAGTGCTACAAATAAAACACCATTAATGATGCTTTGCTGAAAAGACTACTAAACTGGCCATTTGTTGAGATAATATTTCTACCTTCTGAAAGAAACGGGCTTCACATGCATTCACAAATCTTCATATATATCTCAGAAAATTGAACTAGAAGGAAAGAGAAAAGCATATTTACTTCAAATATGAAGATAGGTAAGTGGGAGGTAGGTTTGCTAAGATGGTAACCATTTTAACTAGAATCTGAACTGTAAGACCTAGATCCCAAACCAGAAAAACCCATATTATCACCTGATTACGTGTAAGATCTTGGAATAGGTTATGTTCCACACATAACTTGGCTAGACCTTTCATAACTGCTCCGAGCAAGTAAATTGTAAGTAGTATGACCAATTGTTGTAGTAGGATATGGAACTCTATCAGCAGGTTAGTAAAAGTTCAATCAATAACATTGAATGAAGCATAGCCACCTAATCTTTCAATACCAGTGAGTGGGGGGAAATACCCTCCACCACTATTACTATGGGGATGTTTAGATTGATCCTTGACAATTGTTCACAAATATTTCCACAATACCTGCATGTATTAAGATGGATTTATTTAGAATATTAAAATAACAAATCATGAGTATTGGCAAAGAAATGGACATAAATCCCAAATGAAACAAAAGATATAATAGAAATAAAATCATTTTTCCATTATAGTTAAGAAGTTAAATGAATATTAGACTAATTAAGGTTGTCCATAAAAAATGGGTGTAGTTACCACCATAGTGTTTTGTGGATTTGAACTTGTCCCTAAAGTTTGTTGGCATGATTGCTAATTTACCATAAGGATACATGGACAACAAAAAATGAATATTTCTTTGTAAATTTGAGAGTATTTTATAACCATAGATTATATGAAGCCTCATGATATAGCTTGTCTTATATGTTCTTGTAGCAGCAATAATTTTCACCAAGGATCAAATAGGCCCTGGATCCTTCTAAAAAATTTTGCTTGAATTTAATTAAAGCTTATCTCGACATCGGGAGACAATTACCTGATAAAAATAAATAAAAATAAAATCATGGGTAGTCAACCGACAAAGATCATATTTCTTAACAAGTTAAGGCACCCCTGGAATTTTTGTGACAAGTCTAAGAGAGAGACAAAGCTCAAGTGTTTTCCTATGTCGTGAAACAATAGGAACAAGCTTGCATAGTTCCTCTTCATCATACTCCAATGCAATACCAAAATTTGAAAGAAGCTACACGAATACTTGACCTTCCAACTAATTTTCATTGGAGACATCCTCATCAAGATCTTCCAACTTGGCCTTCTAGTTGTTTGGAATCCCCTTGTCCTTCTCCTTAATACTGGAGGCAACCACAGGGTGATCAGAACTCATTTCAAGATCTTACAATGAAGGCACAAGGGATTCCAATAACAGAATACAAGTATGACGTTGGGCCTTTTTCTTCCTTGATTAGATTGTTTATTTGTAGGGCAAAAACCCTCCAAAGCATTAAAAAATAGGTGGGCAGGGTTAGTTGCAAACTACAACACTGTAGGAACCCCATCCCTAAGGGCTTAAAGAAATGTTTGGTTCTCTGATATAAATTTGAGAAGCCCCTTCGCATCCATTTTTTCACATAATTGTTTCAATTGAGGGTGTGGCTTCACTTCAGAAGATGCCAATCAATAATTTGTAAAGATTTAATCGAGCAAAGCCACCTAATACAAAGGCAGAAGAATTCAAGAGTCCAAAATATATAGGCACATAGCACATCAAAAATATAAATGTATATGTGTGTGTGTGTGTGTGTGTGTGTGTGTGTGTGTGTGTGTGTGTTAGATGAGATTGAATAGAATTCAAGAGTCCAAAATATATAGGCACATAGCACATCAAAAATATAAATGTATATGTGTGTGTGTGTGTGTGTTAGATGAGATTGAATAAATAGTTTTTCACTCTTGGAAAGAGATACGTAATTTTTTTCCTATGGGGAAGAGATAAGGTGAAATCATGAAACCATAAAATGATACTAAAATGTTCTCATGCCATAGAGGGAATGTGAATCATAGAAATAAAATTGGGTTACATCTGTAGAAGAATATTTTGTGTTAAAAACACTAGCTATACCTCATTCTTCTGCAACTAACCTTCAAATAATTGGTGGAAGGGGTAGAAATATAATTTCTCTAAAAATTTCATGAAATATAAACCAACTAATGGCTATCACAAACTAGCAATTGACGTTGTGATTAACACATGAATTACGACATATATATCTTGGCTTTAAAAGTGTGGAAAGTTGTTATCGAACGTAAAATGGTTTTCCTTATATTGTATTTCATTCTAGTAGGCTTGACAATTGACCATCTCCTAGTTAACATTAAAAGTCAAAGTGGGACCCCCATTTTAGGATGTTTGTTGACGGAATGAAAACCATTGGATCTCACAAAGAGCAGATATAAATTAGAGTGTTTTTTATCCTACATTAAGTATATTTGCAAATAGGACCTTTATTCAAGTAAGGTAAAGTCTCCAATCTCCCATCACCCATCTGGATGGGAAATATAGAAGTATGTATCCAAGGCTTAATAAAAGGACAAAGGCACATTTAGGGTTGAAATAAAATGATTGAGTGAAAAGAAGAGGACCAAGGAAGCAGTATTATGCATTCCATAGTGCGTACCTAGTACTATACAAAATGAAAGAGGGTACATTTCATATTTATAATAAGAACGGGTAGAGGAACCTAATAAAAGGCAGAGGTATTTTATTAGACACACAAAAATCTAGGTTACCTTCCTTCTGACACTGCCTGAGCTGGGAATTGTGTTATTTTCTATAAACTAGAGGGGGGTGTAAGTTGGTCAAAGTGGCCAACTAAATTTTCTACGGCTTTACCCAATGGTTGAAAATTAATTCAAAACGTCACATTACAGTGGTTGTTGAAGTCATTCAACAAGAAAAAGCACACTCCAGATTCCTAGATCCCACTAGGTCATTCTCATTAGCCAAACTTTGTATGAGTACATACTTATTCAATTATAGTATGATCAAATTTTTACTCTAAATTCCATTTAGAGCCTCAATTTTTATGTATTTCCTCACATCACTTAATTTTATGTATCTCAAGACTGTAATCTCGATGAAATTTTCTATTTTCATCCTCAAATCAAAATGTAACATAAATCAACAAAATTTGTGTAAAATGCATAAAATTTCTTGTTTCAAAGTATTTTATAATCAATTTAGACAAAATGCATAAAACCGATTTGATACAAAACCCTTGTGATCCTAACAAGGCATAAAACCTAGAAACAAAGTGTTAACCCTTTGGAAATATGATCATGCATAAACCCTAAAGAATGTGTTCATAACCCTTATGAACAGGATAATGCAAAACACCTAAAAAAATAAGTTCTAAACTCTTATGAGAATGGTAATGTAAAGCCCTAAAAACTAACCATTCTAGACAATCAGTTTTCTTCAAATAAATGGAGACAGTAACCAAAAACTAAATCTATTTTGGTGTGGCTTTCCTATAGAAGATTTCAGATCATAATTAATAAAAGCAGTAACATGTTTCCACATTATGCATATTGAGTTTTTGTTATATAAATTATGTATTATGTGTTTGTAAATTCTAGCACTATTCTAGACTTTGTTGATCTATCTATGGAGATGAATGCTGGGAAACTTGTGGAGAAGGAGCCTAGAGAAGTTGAGGTGAAGAAACAGAAAGTAGTGATCATGTATTAAGCTTCTACTGCTCCTTATAAACTAAACGTTGACTTCAATGATGGTGTTGCAGCATAAATGCTTGTTTAATAGAATATTTCTTCCTCCTCGAGTCATTATTCAACTTATTAATTCGTTGAAGTTGTGGCATTTGTTGTGCCTAAAACTATACCTGCAACTGAACAACTTGTTGATTCTTTTGCAGTTGTTGATGTCGTTGTTGTTGCTATTGCAGTAGGGGGTGTTGAATATGTCATTGTTGCTGCATCATAACTTGTGCATGTGGCATTTGTTGCTGATTTAGAGCATGTTGATGATGTTGCAGGGTATTTATATTATTTCTCTATAAATAATTGATCTGAGTCTGCTGAATGGAGCTAATATTATTCTGCTAAAAAGGAGAATTATTTTGCTGAACAGAAGCAACATTATTATTTTGAAGATGGTTTAGTGAACTCTGAATCAAGGTAGCTACACTAGTTCCTTGCATCGAACTTGGATTGGCAGCAGAGTACATTGTCATCCAAACATTTTGCTGTGATGTTTGTACACCAGATTGTTGTAAAGGGATGGAACCATGCTGAACAGGTGTCAAAGTGTTTGATTGCATTGATGTAACAAAAGGTTGTAAATTCATCTGTTGGAGTTTATTAACATGCTTTTCTTGTTCCTGCATCTAAGATAACTTAGTTTGTGGTTGCTGCTGCATAGATTGCACTAGGCTGGTAGTCTAATTTGCAAGTTGTTGTTGTCATTGTTGTTGTTGTGGAGCAGATTTTCTCTGCTTAAATGAGTTCAAAATGGCTTGAATTTTCTTCTCAAAAGCATCAAGCTTATCCTATTTAAATCTTGATGGAATGTTGTTCTTCGATACTTGAAAATATTGCATCATACGTTGCAATGTTTGTCTATGGTGCATAAGCCTTTCAGATTGGTCAGGTTCCATGGGCTCATAAAACAACAATTCTATGAACATTCAGGCCAGAATTAACTAAAATATGAAACTGTCATAACCATTACTATTCATTTTGGATACATGAAAGGTTGAAAACATTCTTATCACCATTAATTATGGATACATGCATTGCATTGTCAAAACAATCCAAACCTATTCTTGCAATCTATTAAGCATACTTGACTCTATGCTTAGAAGTTTCCATATCACTTGTAATATATTCATAATGCTACCATGACATTTTATAAATTTGACAAAGGTTAAACTAGTTTGAACTAAGGAAGAAAAGTAACACACCTATTGACATTTTTCTTAAAGCTTTATAAATGATTTTTGTCTCTCGATAATACATGTCCTTGAGATTTTGTAGCTGCGTAACGAGCATAAAAATTTCTATTGCTTTTTTTTGTTTCTGAGACACCAAAGATTTGTCAAAGCATCCAATCTCAAGAGAATATACGTAGAATCTCTAGACTCTTGAGATGTAAGTGGATATGTTGTCTCCCCTTGCTTATTTAGGGAAGAGTATTCCATATAATCATAGTTTGGATCAATGGTGCAAAGTCACTACGGATGTTGTTGAACTACTTGATGCTGGTGTTTCTTTTGTCTTGATTATAACTACCTTTGGCTACTTGCAAGAAGAGAAGGTAAAACTTGGCATGTTGAGCTATTAATTGAGCTATGTCATATTCCTGGCATAGGAATCAAAGACAAGGGAGGTGCCAAACCAACCGAGCTCAGCATTCCACTTGCAGCTACATTGTTTTGCAAAGTTTTTTGGAGCAATGCTTGTTGTGGTTGAGGTTACCCATGCAATGGAAGATCATTTCCTAAAGCTTGTGGTTGATTTCTAATTTGTGCTGGAATCATCCCCCTACAATGTGAATGTGGAAAATAAAGAGACCAAATAATAATAAACTCGTCAATTAAATATTTTGTTGAAATATTAACATTAAATAGAATAATGTATATTGTGCAAGGTTTCTGGGTACATTGCATAACAAAGTTTGTATCTTGGCGCATTTTAGTTGATCTTTTCAACACTCGACAAGAACAAAATATGAAAAATAGTGGGATGTGCAGCTCCATGAAGCACAATATTCAGTGCTATAAGTGCTACAAATTGTGCTGCATAGTGCTACAAGTTGTGCTTCATGCAGCTACACATCCTACTTTTCAAATTTTGTTTCCTAGTAATGGTTTAAAAGATCAGCCGAAACACAACATTCATAGCATTGGTGCTGCATATAAACAATATGAAACAAAGCCCAGGACATTGTACAACAAAGACTTGATACCATGTCATGTCTGATGTTTAATGAGGGTGGAATGATAAGACAACCTTTTGTACTTCATATCCGCTTATTGACTATAATCCGTTAGGATATTAAGAAATTCAAGTGAACATTTTTAATGAAGAAATCAGAACTCACAATCTGGGAAAAAAATAGGAGCAAGTAAAGTCTAAACATTCAATGTTGTAGTAATCCACTCTGTGCAAATACAGGCCCAAATACAAGGCCACCCTATATCAACAAGTTCCTCATAGTCCTTAGTTGAGCTTGTCCAACTAGTGAGAAGCATTGCGAAGTACACGGTAGCAGGAGCAAAAATCAAAAGGAAAAACGTATAAGAATAGGTGATAGGGCATCCCTCATCATTCTTTCATCCTTATGTCCTTCCTCTACATCTTTAGATTGAAGCAAAGGCCTCTCATAACTTTCAAATGAAATTGCCAAGCACACACCATTGAATAAACGATACATTGATTTGCAAACTATTTTATCTACACTATTGCAGCTACAAAAATTTGGGCACAATCATAATGAAACAAGTATCATATGTAGAGCTCGCAGGAGTGTGGTCTAGTGGCAATCACGAAGGTGATCGGGCCTGTATTAATTCCAAGTCCCTGGTTCAAAACCCCCCTAGCCAATGAGAATCTATCATATGTATTTCTCAAAAAGAAATAATTCCATGAGCATCAGGGTAATAATACCTCTGCATGGAGATGTTGGAGGTGAAAGAAATGTAATTAAGGATCCAGCACGAGCAACAGAGTAGACCACTGACAGAACTATTGTCAGCATCTCAAGAATGAGAGTACCAGTAGAAATAATTGTTGTATGATTATGAATCCCATTGCATAATAGTACCTGGGTTCACTTGAAAGTCCATTGTAGCACAAGTACACACAATATACATATATTACAGAAGCTGGTAGAAGAGTGCCATTCACCTGTTCCAAGAGCCTGCATATGCAAGGACAAACATTTAGTCTAAACCTATTTTCTAGTTAGTGAAATTGAAATTGTTACAATACTGCTCATACACAATCAATAACAATGCTTTCTAATCAGTGATGTTCACTAGAAAATTTTATAATTTCTATTTAGTTATCTTGTTAGGGTTAGTATCACACATCATTTGGAGTTGTTGAAACACAAAGGGTAAAGTTAAGACTGTTCATTTAGTCAAATGTTAGTAAGGTCAGAAATCCCTTACAATTTATTGACAAAACATAGACAAATAGAACTAAATGTTGTAGATACAGATCCAACATTCAATTCGGTTGAGTGTGTTGCTAACAAGTATTAGCGTACTATCTATGTGAAATGAAAATGTAATAGGAATCAGAGGATAGGTGTCATTTATATGAGAGTGAGTTTTGGTTCACAAATAGTTATAACTTATAAGAGGCATGCCACCTATTACTTGTATTGAAATATTCTTGCTAGGATAATAAACTATTTCTGAGTGTTTTCTACACATTTCATTTTTCTACAACTTCTATATGTTTCACACTAAAGACAGTAATCAAGATGGCATATATACTCTACTCGGATTTGAATTTTGAAGAAGTTGTGTTTTTCTTTAATGTCCCAATCCACACATGGGTTTGTGGTTTTCTTTTTCAAGCTGCCAACCATGGTTCCAATCTCCCAAGGTCATGTGCTCAAGCATTTCACCCAATGGGTACTACAGGAAAGTTGTTATGAATTCACCTTTCATGGACTGTTCCACCCCATTGAAGTGGGACAACACATACTTATTTCAATATAGCTTGTGGAATATTCACTTTCAATTGGAAAAAATATCTCAATCCAAACTGGTAATGTCCTACCAACCTACCTAAGTATTGCATTTCAGTTAAAACAGGTGTTGGATTTTAAAAAGAAAAATGGTTATAATTTGACTTTTGCCATGTCTAAAATAAATTGCTCTGATAAATCATGTCTCATAACTGATAAAGAAACATGCCAAATTAAACAACCTAAAGCTTAAAGAAAGACTTGTTTTCTCACTCTTTTATGAACAAAAAAAATTTCACATGTATAACTCTTGCTATAATATATCAAAATGAAAATGTTCCTCAAATCCTTCCAAAAACTTTATCAACAATTTAAATATGGGTACAATTAAAATAAAAAAATTGGGTACCTGAGGATACAAAGCAATGACTGCAAACACAAATGCAAGAATCAATACCACGAAAATGAAGAAAACATTCAGACTGCAGTCATGTCCTGAAGGGTTAAACTAGTAGAAGTGTAACCCAAAAATGCAAATGTCACTAGATAGCAGACAATAGATACAACAATAAATGTTATGTACCTGCAAGAATATGTATCACCACAATTAACATAAATGATCAAGGACAACAATTTTTTCATTTTTATTTTGAAATAAAATGGACGGGGCAAGAAAGAGATATCAATCAAGTTCCACTGTAGAGAAGAAGAAATCAAGAGTACAAACTTCTGGTCATCAGATAAATGAAAAAGAAGTACGAACCATAATTGTTCATCCTTCATAACCCATGCATCATTCTAAGTATGTGTGGAATCTAGCAAATATAATCACTTGAACCAAAAAAAATAGATCAGAACCAAACTCCAACAACGTCTCTATCATTGACCAAGTTATGGAATACGAATGTTAGCTTTAAACATCATCAATACTACATAAACATATTGAAAATCACGATTGCCAGGTAATTCTTGCTAGTTTATGATTAATATAATGATGTGTTTCTAAGTGATCTATTGAACACAAAACTTGCTTAACACAATCAAAATTCACCATATATCCTACTAGCCATCAACAACAGAAAACTTTAGATTGGGAAAAAATTGCACCTCACTACAATGTTGAATGCACCTCACTTCTCTGAGTGCAATGACTATTATTTCACTCACATTAGATTTATAGTTACTTTATTTTTAGTCATGTAAAACATATCATACGGGAGTATACGGAAGGCAAGTGATTTGTTTGAAAAAATTCATCAA
>APFE031109879.1:46239-94482 GCA_000404065.3 Pinus taeda | reverse complement strand
TGATGATGATCCTAGAACTGTGAAGGAAGCAGTAGATTCAGAGAATGGAAAACTCTGGAAAGAGGCCATGGTTGATGAAATGGCATCTTTGCACAAAAATGAGGCTTGGGATCTGGTGGAGTTTCCGGCTAGAAGGAAACCGATTGGCAGCAAATAGTTGTTCAAGAAGAAGACAAATGCAGAAGGGAAGGTGGAGAAATACAAAGCTCGGTTGGTAGCAAAAGGTTATTCCCAGGTGACGAGAATTGATTTTGGTGATATTTTTTCTCCTGTTGCCAAGTTAACTTCTATTAGATTACTTTTATCTATTGTTGTTGCTTCTGATTTTGAGGTAGAAGAGAAGGTTGTGAAAACAACATATCTTCATAGGGATTTGGAAGTGGAAATCTACATGAAGCAACCTGAAGGCTTTATGGTGAAGGGTAAGAAAGAACTAGTATGCAAGTTAAAGAAGTCTTTCTATGGGTTAAAATAGTCACCAAGGATGTGGTATTAGAAATTTGATACATTTATACGAGGACTTAGCTTCACGAGAAGCAAGGCGGATCATTGTGTGTATTTTAAATCAATTGGTGACCATGTTATTTATTTGGTCTTGTATGTGGATGATATGTTGCTGGTTGGAAATGACAAAGAAATTATCTAGGATTTGAAGACCCAATTGTCCTCCAAATTCGACATGAAAGATCTCGCTGTTGCAAACTATATTTTGGGCATGGAAATTAAAAGAGATCGGGCAAAGAGGAAGCTCTGGTTAAACAAGAGGAAGTATGTCGAGACAATACTACAGAGGTTTAATATGCAGGATAGTAAACCGGTGAAGGTTCCTATTCCTGTAGGCGTGAGGTTATTTGTTGAACAGTGTCCCAAGACACAAAAAGAGGAAGAGGACATGTCCCTTGTTCCATATGCAAGTGCAGTCGGTAGCTTGATGTATGCAATGGTATGTACTATAACAGACATTGCACATTCAGTGGGAGTATTGAGCAGGTTTATGTCAAAACCGGGGAAGGAGCACTGGACATCAGTGAAGCAGGTTTTCAAGTATTTGCGTGGCACTAGTGATTATGGTTTGTGCTACCAAGGAATACCATGATCAGACAGAGTGGTGGATATTCGTGGCTTTGTTGATGCGGACTGGGCTGGAGATCTGGAATAGGGAAGATCTACAAGTGGGTATGTGTTTAACCTATTTGGAGGTGCAGTCAGTTGGATGAGTAAGAAAAAATCTGTAGTGGCACTATCAACTACAGAGACAGAATACATGGCAACCACTCATGCAAGCAACAAAGCAGTTCGGTTGCAGAGATTGTATTCAAGTATGGGGTTAGTAGAGGGAGCTATAAGGATAGATTGTGATAGCCAAAGTGCAGTTTTCTTGGCAAAGAACCCTTCTTACCATTCAAAGACAACGCACATTGACGTTCGGTATCACTTTGTGAGGGATATTATAGAAGACAAAAATGTGTTGCTAGTGAAGGTGGACACTTTGAAGAATACTACAGATCCATTGACAAAATTTGTGAGCTCTGAGAAGTTCTCTTGGTGTAGAGAAACAATGGGCGTTTCAGGGCTGTAAAAATTACTAAGCTCTCCTGTGGCCCGTTGTGGAAAGAGAACAACAAGTGGGAGATTGTTGGGTTGTGTTATATTCTTTCCATGACTAACCTACGTAGTGAACCGGGGGGTTAGAGGGGGGGCGGGTAGCCTCCCTCTACGGGGTCTGGGGCAGTGCCCCGGGAGAAATTTTTTTGGACCCTATATTAGGTTGGGAAAACCTACCTATGGTTTTCGGTCCATGGTTTTGGATGCGATGGTTTTCGATCAATGGTATTGGATGCTTTGGCATGTATAAATATGTATTGTAACATTGAAAGGAACATAATGAAAAATCAAGCTGGTAGTCCCAGTTTTGGGATCCACTAAAATCCTCTGTGTATATGTGTTTTATGTGTTAAGCTCTTGCATTTTTATTTTTCCTGTGATTTAGAATTCATATGCAAGTAATTTTTGTACAGGGTTAAAACCTATAGTCCTTAAGGCCGTTATCTTCCAATACTGCCTCCATGTGATCCTTCCAAGCTATATAGTTTGAGCTACCATCAAGGGCATACTCAAGCCTCAAACCATAGAACACCATTGGTGAAATATATCTGATAATAACTTGAGATCTATATCCTGAATAATAAACTTCGAATTCCTTCTTGTGTATTGTTCTTCCTTGATCACCTATTCTTCGATACCTTGTAGAATTTTCTCTACAAATCAGCTAGCTCACTGATATCATCTAGAAATTTCATCTGCAAATCAAACTGATATATGCAATGTACTAAAGCATAATACTAGATCTACGTCTACCATAACTAATAAGAAGGAATAAATCACACATAACACATAATATATCACTGGGGAAAGCACCAGCATAAAACCCCAACTCTGTATTATAAATCAAGTGGAAATCCTCTTTTGTTTACAAAAAGAATTAGCTCAAGAGCTTTCCTGTACTCACTGCAATCAAAACATGAAGATAATAGACTACCTAGGCCTCAATATATAGGCCACAAGTCCTCCGATATTCTATATTACATATTTCTCTTGGAAATAGATCCTTCTCCATGCAAGGAATAATTACTAGAAATATCCAAGCATCTGATAATACATTGTCCCTTATCTGATCTTAACTGAGCCTCTATCTGAACTGACATGCATCAGTTATCCATGAGGGAATGCTCAGTTATCTGAAATAATAGTTGTCACATGCATGCAAGCATTAACAAAGTACATTTCATTAATTTAACAACTTTTTAAATTAATCTAACTGCACTTGACTAGGTAAAGCTAAGTCAAGTGATCCTCTCATTATAGAACTGAACCTTATCTCCTTTAATCGAGGGATAAATTCCTAAATCAAGAGAGAAAATAATTGGATGATCTCACAAAGATTTCTAGTTTAGTTTTCCATAGCTAATTAACTCATGGAGATTAATTAATTAATATTTTCAACTGTTGTTATGACCCAATTCAAGTTTACTTCCTATAGTTAGACTAGGGACTACTAAGAAAAGGAAGGGAACTAGAAATGCCATTTTTAGAAGATTCTATTTTTAGCACTTTCACCTCTCACCCAAGGTGGCCAAAATGCTCATTGGCCAAACTGCTATTTTTAGCAATTTCTATTTTTACATTTCTTGTTGCACATTTTTCAACACTCGGTGAAGTAAATTGCTCCATGTAATTCATCCAACAATTCATCAATGATGGGAATCAGAAATTTGTATTTAATAATGAGCTTGTTGAAATCTCTATAATCCAAATAAATACGCTTTATCCATCCTTCTTTTGCACCAATACTACTAGAGCAGAGAAAGAACTTTGACTAGGTTGAATTATACTAGCTTGTAGCATTTCTACAACCATACATTCAATTCCACTCTTTTGGGCATAGGGATATCTATAAGGTATAATGTTTGGAGGAATACTTCCTAGAATCAAATGAATAGCATGATCATGATCATGGATAGGTGGGAGAACTTTCAGAGCCTCAAATACCTTAGAATGATTATCCATGACTTTTTGGGGATCTAGAGAAATAAATGATTTTGATGTTTGAACCTCTAATACGCATAATTGTGCAATTACACCTCATTGTTATTTCTTCAAAAGAGTTATCATGCCGTTCGAGTTGATTATATTTCCTCATTTCCTTGTGATACTCCATAATTCAACTTCCTTTCCTTCCAAAAAAAATCAAGAAAAGTTATTGAAAATTAAAACCTATTGTCTCCAGAGATTGTAACCATTTGACTTCTAGTACAATACCAACACAGCCCATTGGAATGGAAAGAATTGGACTATTTAATACATATTCCCTCATGGTTAGCTTCATTTTATGGCACTTTGTACGTCAATTTATTATTTCTACATTTGTAACCATCTCTTGACACTCTGGTGCTCGATATAAAAGAAATTCAATACCTTGGCTATCTTACAATGAATAAAGTTATGATTACTACATGAATCAATCAACACTATTACTTTTTTCTTCTTGATACATCCTTCTATGTTTAGAGCTTGAGGAGTGGTAATTCCTGCCAAAGCATTACAAGATATGGTTTGATTCATTTATTCTTTCTCTAGGGTTGGTTCTTAGTGTATATCATCCTCTTTTTATGTTTCATGTTTCTTTTCTTCCTCCTCTTCACAATCTATGTAAAATCATTTCTTCTCAGCACACTTGTAACCTTGTATTTTCTATCACAACTTTAACAAAGCCCTTTTTCTCTTTTTTCCTCTAATTGTTGTGGTGTCAACTTGTATGTTGTGGAAGTTTAAGAGTAACAACACTTTGATCTTTATAGTTTTTACTGGTAGACTTCCTTGTTGCCGTAATTTTTCTTTCAACTTTTCCTACCACCCTAAATGCCTTCTCCAATGAATCAGTTTCCCACGGGAAAACCTCATGTTGGATGTTATCCTTCAAAGTCCCTATCAATACATCAATCGTAAACTCCTCTGGAATATTAGTTACCCTATTATTCAATTCTTCTAAGTGCTTCATGTGCTCCATTATTGAACCCTTTTGTTTGAGATTTATAATTTGGATAAAGAAGTTGTTGCTATTTTTATCCTCATAATGTGTTATCATTTCCTCCATAAAATTTGACCAAGTGAAAAGTGGTTTACGAGAATAAATCCATTGATACCATACAAACCGATTGTGTTCTAAATATATGGATTCAATGTCTACCTTTTATTTGTGTTGTACATCACAGACGTCGAAATATTGCTCCATCTATGGTATCCATGTTACTGAATCATTTCCATCAAACTTCCTCATATCGATCTTTGGAATGTGGTGGTTTTTAAACCCAAAATTTGAGTCTCTAAAATCATAATTCATATTCCTTTTTTCCTCATCACGATTTTCATGGATTATCTTGTCACCACTCAGAATGTTTTCTTTCAATGACTTTTCCAAACCTTCCTTCAACCCCTGTATCTTGACTTTCATCATTTCTTCCATGCCTGCTTCTAAACCATAATTCAAAACTCCCATGTACCTTTTTATACAATATATCTTAACTCCCATTTCCATTTTTATACTATCTATATTAAAATTCATTATGGCTTCCAATTCATTTTTTGCTACTTTTTGCAAGAGCGAAATTTGTTGCTGTTGGTCTCGTAAATTTGATATATCATGCTACATTTCTTCCTCTTCTTCATGTGTCATAGAAGAGCTTTCTGGTTGCTTACTAGATGTGTCTATTTTTTTTCGAGGAATTTTGGAATCATAAAATGATATCTATTCTTCACTATGCCTTTTGAATCACTTCAAAATGAATTTTCAATCAAAAATTATGCAAAATTTTAAAAAGTGAACAGCTTTTTATTTCTTTTTAGGTGCTTAATATTGAAATTATTATATCTTTGTAACTTTGGATCTCCAAGATCTGAAATTTCATTTTTTAGTAGCCTTATGAGTCTTATTTCCAACTCTAGAAGTCAGATTGATATTGGATTCTTTAAGAAATATTTATGGCCAATATACCACGATGCCTTGATTATAAACTAGTTCCATATAGTGAACTTGTGTGGAGTGAAACATGTCAAAGTTTATATCTTCGAATATGAAAATGATATCCAAAATACTACATTCTATTCACTTTCAGTTTGTTCTTATGAAATTCAAATCGTATTCTTGGAGATAAATTTATGATGATTTTCCCTAGGTCACCTATCTGAGATGGAATTTTATAGCCTATGAAAATCATAACTTCCTCGGATCATATCTCCAAAAATATAGTGAACCAAGATCTGAAATTTGTATACAAAATTCACCAATATTTCAGCACCATGTGATTACAATTTCAGAAGTTGAAGCCTTGTATAAAAAAACATTATAGAAAAAATTCCATTATAACCTATTTGAAAAAGTGAAACCCTAGTATCCAATGCTCTAATACCAAATGTTATGCAACCAAATCACATGAAAGATAGATCAACGACTTAAAAATTATCCTCTTCAAGGAGGGAGCCTATTTTCTATTACATGAATGAACAATTCTTTTATGATACAAATGATAATACCTACTTGGTATATAAAGGAGTGTAAGGGGTCACAATATAATCAAAGCCTACATAACAATAATAATGAAGGGGCACAACAATAGATATAGTGGGATTCTATGGGGCGTAAGAATAACAACTTGAGGGATACATGGGCATAAAAATCACAATAGGGGGATACACTAATAAAAATAAGGGTAATATGCTAGTGATCCAGAATCTTTCAGCTACGAAAATTAACCAAGACCTTTTACTTCTTTGATGTTAGGATAATTTCATGTGAAAGAGTATGAATAACCACATGTGCATACTTTAGAGAAGAGGAAACATAATTACAACCATCAAATTAAATAACACACATGAGTTGAAAATGAAGTTCACGCAGTGTTGGTTACGTCTCGAAGCCCGGTGTCAAGAGTGGGAAGACTGCTTCATTCAATGTTGCAATATGATGATCAATACATGGTACTTTATTTATCATTACAAGGATAAACTCCCTCAACTAGAGTGACATGTCTCTTAACGAGATGTTCTCTTATAGGAGATCTCACTCACATGGGCCCTACTTTAGCATGAAAATATATCTAGTTCACACATGAAGAGGTATACAAGTATCCTCCAACAAAATGATAAACAAGGATTTTGACATCAAAAACATCATCTCAGCAAATCAAAAGAAAGTCATGGCATCACTGCATCATTTACCTCCACTTATAGGGATGGCTTGAAAATGCATAGCTCTGGTGAAGAAATGGATTGCACCATTAAATTCATGGCACGAAATCATGTCGAATGATTGTAAACTCGACCCCTTTCTGATATTGTCAAAATGTGCACCCACAAGAATCTTGAAGATTCCCCAAAGATTCCTTCTCCCCGGTTGACTAGAATTCTACCACTCAGATGATACTTTTCAGCTCACCACTACAATCCTTAGGAAAAACTGTGTAATCTGAGTATAAAGTGAGTCTAGTTATGAAACTGTCAAAAATTACCCTTTTGAAAATCTTGTAGATTCCTCATCATTCCACAAATATTCCTCTATGCAAGTTGACTAAAGATATGCTAGTCAAATTCGAAAATAGATCATGCCATCAA
Source organism: Pinus taeda (assembly GCA_000404065.3). Classification (NCBI taxonomy): domain Eukaryota; kingdom Viridiplantae; phylum Streptophyta; class Pinopsida; order Pinales; family Pinaceae; genus Pinus; species Pinus taeda. The sequence goes on along the minus strand of APFE031109879.1, from coordinate 87,315 downwards.
ACTCCTGGAAAAATTTTGGTTCTTTTGAGTACAAAGTTGGCATGATTCTGTCATTGTGTAAATTTGGCCCCAAGGAAATCTTTCAGATTCCTCATGATTCCAAAAATATTCTTATCTGCAAGTTGAATGAAGATCTGATGCTCAAATGAAATATTTTATTACACGATTGTGTTCCCTGTGAAAAACTGAGAATACTGAGTACAAAAATTGGCCCCCAAGGGAATTTGAAGATTCCTCCCTTACATCAGAGAATACTCTTCTCAAATTCCATGCCAAGATTGGCATGCCCTTGCATTGGGTTTTGTGATCCTCTTCCTCCTAGGAAAATGGAGGATCTGCATTTATATAACAAAACTCGGGTGGACTTTACCAAGTCATTCCCATTGGGCACATGGTTGGTGGAGTTAATTTAAGGCATTGATTATGGGAGGTTGGTGGTTCAAAACCAACCACAACTAAATAAATGGAGGCACATTGTAATTTTTGGGCATGTTTTATTCTGATGATTTTTTTGTTTTTGGTAGTACGTTTATTTGGAAGTCATGTGGGGTGGGTCGGCCACCCAACTGGCGTGGGTTCAAGTCTCGTCGGCCCCCTTATCTCATCGATGAATATAATGGTTAGGGTCTTTGGCCCATTTTAATAGATATATAGTGGCAGCTGGTTGGTTGGAGCGTCCTCCAATGCAGGCTCACCCCCATTATGTTTTCTATATTGAATATAATGTGTTGGGGTTGGTAGCCTTCCACCCCTTTTTTTAATTTATATTTTTTTTATAGGAAATTAGTTAAAAAATTTGACTAGATTTTTCGAGTTACTGGAAGAATTAAATAGGCTAAAAATGTTCACATTACGGCAACCGTGATCCATCGTTGATAAGTTCAAAATTGTTTCCTCGTTAGTGGCTGCGAATGGGCCTAGTTTGACCAGAAGTTTGAATGGCCATAACTTTCACATATAGACTCACATTGAGGTGACATTTATGTCACTAGAAATCTTGTGATGAGATCTTTGATCTATCCCTAGTTTCATTACAATCCAAAAACTTTTATTTTTGAGCTTTTCCAAAGCCACTTATAAATTTTAAGCATTTCTAGATCCACATGGATCATTCCTCCCACCGAGGAGATTTTGGTTCTCCAAAAGCATAAACATAATTTACAACTATTGTCTTACATTGGCTACTCAACAAGTGTCCTAACAGGTCACACTTCCTTCTCATTCACCCTTATTCTTCAGTCCATAAGTGATGAATCGACATGTGCATCCCCTAAAAACCATAGTACAATATTTGAGAACTACATGCTCATTTACATGAATATTCACGACCCAAGAATCCCCATACTTGTAAGATTTTAATAAGACACACTCTTTGTTAAATGTACATCATAAAATAAATCAATACCTCGGTTATAAACAAAAGAACAAAAACATCATCGTTGCTTCAATAACCAATGGAAAACACATCATCACTTTTACAATTACATCACAACATATTGTTATAGGTCATTTTGTCACATCCGATCAGTGAGACTCCTAATGGGATCAATAAACATCCTATTCCCCCTTATCACCATGTTGCATAAAGTACTAAGCATGTACCCTTCATCCCACCATAACTTCAACACTAAAATGCATCATATGAGCCAATTTAGGACCCGTGCTCCTTGTATGCCTACTGGGTGTGATCACCTATAGGCTGATCCATTGTGACCTGCATTGGTCACCAACAGGTTGCTCGCTTTTGCACTTGTGTTAGTTCTAGAAATATGGGAGAATGATCGGGATTCTGAAGTTTCCAGAAGTTGTTTTAACTACTTATCTTTAATAAAACATTCAGATCCTATCCTTCCCTACTTTTGAGTTTTCACCACTTATCCTTTAATCCTATCTCTCCATCAAAGGTGGATCTCAAACACTAGTTTGGTAATTGGATAAGAACTCCCAACTTACACTACTTCTTTATATATTCCCAGCCTATCATGTGGTTGAGGGTTGGCTTTTGGAGAGTGATTATTCCCTTGTGTTGCTGTAGTGAGTGATTATTATCTCATGCATGTAGGGTGATTAGAGGTGCACATTGTGACAAAAAAGGGCAAGTCAACAACTTGGAGGAGCTCTTCTACAGGATCAAATGCTACTTATGGTTGTAATCTCCTTCCATTTATATCAATGAAAAGAATTATTTTTTTCCTATATGTGATGTTCTTATTTCATATATTTCAATACCATGTTGATATATCGAATGAAGTACTTATATGATATTGCATAGATCTCATAGTTTCTTTGCTTGTGATATCTCACTATGCAGGTTCTAATTTTGGCATTCAGAGCTAGAATTGGAGCTTCCAAGCTAAACAAGGAGTGAAGTGCACAAAAGATTCTAGGTAGGCCTAACTCCATCATCTATTTAATTTAAGAAAAATCATTTTGTTCCTTTTATCTCTATTTTTATAGGTTAGCCACTCACCTAGGGAAGATACTTTTGTGCACAACCGTAAATTTTCTGTAACAAATTAGTGACCATACTTGAGAATGGTGCATTCCCTTGGTGATTTATTTGTCCATTGTGATTTCTATATCTATTTCATAGACCTTTGATGCTTTAATCAACCAATAATAGACCTAGGAAGTGAATTCATTGAGTCTCATTTGAAATTTTTGTGTCGGAATTCCCCTCCCTTGGACCAACGCACCCTCTGGTCTGCTAACAGAGCATTGCACCCGATGGAGGCCCTCTATGTGCCTTGATTATAAATAATTTGTGCCTCTTATGCATCTATGTTGATCCCTATTTTTGCACTAAAATTTTCCTTGTCTTCTCAGTGTTGCTTTGATCATCCTACCTCTAGCTGACCTTCCTTGAGCCTTGAGTGTCTTGCGGTCTCTATAAAGCCTCCATTTAGTTTGCATTTGTGTTGTTTTCCTTTGGTAAGAATTGGATTCGATTTATCTTTTTTCTTATCATTTGGTCACTTGCAAACTAATTTCATCTTATTATTGATTGCTTCGATGAATTGTTGGTTTAGTCTTCATTTTGAAAAGTTTAATTGAATTAGTACTTAAACATTTTCATCTTAGTTTTCTTCATTTTGAAAAATAAGTGTGTTGAAAAGAAAAATCTATGCATTTTCCTCTAGGGTTTTGTGTGTGAAATTGGAATCCCTTGTTTGAAATTGCATATTTTTTCTTTTATTTTTGCTAAATTGTGTATGAGTGTTAATATTTGAATTGTGAAATTTCTGAATTGTGCATGAGTGTTAATCACTTTTTCCTGACATCTCTATTGGTTTTTGAAATTTCACCCAATTTTAGTTTGATTCCTCTATTCATGAAATCTCATATTCTGTTTGATTTCATTGAAATCCTCGTGTTTGTTTTGAAGAATTCTCTTTCATAGATCACATTTTCATAGTTACAATTATCATTTTCATAGGTGGAAAGAAAATTGTGTATAAATAACATTTACCTAGTTTTCAGTGGAATCTTACATAGATTACATTACATGGTTTGGCATATTTTAATCCTTTGAATTGAGTTGGAATAGTGAAATTGAAAGATCTAGTTAAGAAGATCTTGTTGGTTGTAGATTTAGTTGTTGCATCATTGTTTACACCTCTTCCCTACACTACATATCTTTCATCGAAAATGAAAAGAATTATTTTCGTCATATTAGTTGCATCATAGTTGTGTTCAAGTGACATCAAATTTTAAGCCTTGAAATCGAAATTTGATTCAAGATCAACTTCAAATTCATTTAAACTAGCGTAAGGAGCATTTGAAACTTAATGACACACATAGAGGTCTAGGCTAGAGACGTCTTCCAGCGTCGTTAAATGTAGGAGTTTTCTTTATTTTCTAGCATTCCATCCCAGGGGTTAAATTCCGTTCCATGTACATAAGCGTATAGCATCATTCTCCACATACGTTCGGGTATATTGGATGACACTCCACACATGAAAAGTATATGGGAACACTCCCATTGAATGGTTACACATTAGACAACACTACTATGGATTGCACTCGCACATACCATCGAATATATGTTTGGGGTCCCCTATAGGTTGATATCCATCCATAAAAGGTAACTGATTCTTCTGCCTTGCACATTGTGATACACTGAACACAAAATTCGAGGAGATTGGTTTTCATACATTGAGTCCTTGGTTCGCCAAAGTGTATATTACAGTTCAGGGTTGCTTGGTAAACCCTTTTTCCTAATTACCCCTCTTTGTTTTTGTTTGTGTCTTTAACTTCTAAAATCAATTAATTGACTGTGGAACAACATCCTCCATGTGAAATAATCCCTGCTAGATCTTAGGATGATATTAATCGAAATAGTTCCTAAGTCCACCAATCAAGGAAGACCCTTTGATGGGAATCCTGGTCCTTTTCCTTATTTTGGAAATATTGGCGCTCCTTATATGGAAATGTTTTCCCTTCTCAGATTTACCATTGGCTTTCTAGTTTGGTTATTTTTTACCCTTATGGTTCGCAATGTCCAAACTACTCAATCGAGTTCTCCTCTGCCTGAACAACATCAACCTCACGTTGATCTTAAAGTTGACTCTTTGCCTTCTTCACCTATTTCTTCTTCATTTCTTTCTTCCTCTTTACCCAGTGAATGTCTTGATTATAGTAATTAGGAAGCTAAGAAGAAGAAGAAAAATATGAATAAGAAGAAGCAAAATAAGCAGGGTGGAATCGAGAAACCATTTCTACGGATGCAACAAGTAGGGAAAAACCTTCCAATCAGCCCTCAAAAGTAAAATTTCCTTTCATGTTATGTAAGGGTTATCTCCTTCTTATATATTTTCCTAGTATTCCGAAGGTATTATAAGTGTCGTCTACATGCTCATATCAGCCTTTGGAGATCATGTTGGGGATAAACCATCCACTAGTGATAGTGAGGTCCATGGGAAAAAGGGTTAACTCAAATTTCTCTGTAAGCTATGTGAAGGGAATCATATTATTCACCTTATTCCTCATATGTACGATGCCTCAAAAGTGTTGGAAAATATTACAGCTTCTCAACCACGACTTTAGCTGGTTACCAAATGTTTTCTCCCAATCCTGCACTAGTTGATGAAGTGATTGATCAAAATCCATCTCCATTCAATCCCACTCTCTCTGAATGCGAATCCCATGAGTTTGTTCCTGACCAACCATCTGTTGAGAAAATGGTTGACTCGATTCAACCATCACATCATCATACCTTCCCCACAGAGAGTGAGCTTCATACTTCCCAGTTTGTTCTCATTTCTTTATGTTCCAATGAATTAAGGGATAGTTCTCCCATTCCCATGACATAGGGGGGAATTACTCTCATTGAAATGATAAAGGATGACAATCCTCTATTCCCTTGGCACAGGAGGAAAATCCTCCTGTTCCCTCAACATAATTTGGAAATCCCCCTGTTCCCATAGCATAAGGGGAAATTCTCTCATCCTCACAACACCCACTCCAAGTAGTACGGGCATTTCCTTCAATTGGAGTTGACTGACGGGATATCATCTTCCCCCTTACGTGCCTTTCCAAATCATGATATAGGATTATAATGTGGTCATACGTAGCATAATCATAGATGAAGTCACATATGTTAATATTTTATCCTAAACTACTTGGAAAGCATTAGGTCTTCCACTACTTGTTCCCATTACTCAAAATTTGTTGGATTTTAATACAGGAACTAGTCAACTGTGAGGGATCATTCCTAAGTTTCCTATGTTATGGTAGTCCAAGGCCCTTTTTATTTTAATTTACTCCTTAGGCACAACTATGTTTTTGTCATGGGAGCTCTTATCTCTTTACTCTTTCATGTGATGTGTTTCTCGCATGAAGGAAGAGTTGTGACTATTGACTAGCTTTCATTTGTTGGTCCTAATTTTGATCCCAATCAACCAACATCCCTAAATGGTCCTTATATGAAAGAAGCATCTCCCTCACCATAGATTAATTATGTGGCAACATGTTCCATGCTCACAATTGTTGACGACCTATTAAATGATATGGTGAATAATTTACTAGGGGCTTTAGAGTTTGATATTTCCGTTGGATCCATTGATATATATCCCTTCCATATCGTTGTTCTCCCAACTGAAGAGAACCTCCTAGAAGCCACGGCCTCTTTGGGGCCATGATCAGATTTGGAGTAGAGTTCCTTTTCTTGTGTCAAGCTCGTTAAAAAATGAAACAAGGTCCTTGGAGCAGAGTTCCTTTTCTTGTGTCAAGATCCTTAAAAAATGAAACAAGGTTCCCTGAGTAGAGTTCCTTGTCTTGTATCAAGCTCGTTAAAAAAAAAAAAATGAGACAAGGTGTCATGAACATAGTTATTTTCATATGTCAATATCATTAAAAAATTAAACAAATCCCCTTCCAATTTGAGTCTTTGATTAGATCTTGTAAATTCCCGGTTGAGTCTTTCACTTGATCTCGTAAATGAACCTTCATTCCATCCACCTGTTAGCAAGTAGTACTCTACTTAGGTGCATGAAATGAAGCTTGGGGGGCATGTACCTCGAATTGAGTTATTACATTGGGGACATGCAAACTAAATTCAATCATAGTTTCGTACTTTCCAATTTTATTTGCCTATTTTTTCTAGATGAGCCTTGTTTTTTTTTCATTCCATAATCTCCATATCCTTGGCCAATCATACACTTTCACTTGGTTTTTTTACCATTTCATGGGAAAATGTTGCAATGATTGGTCTTATTAGCCATCCTCTTGACTTTTGTGTTTTTTGAGCAATTCCATCATTTCCATAACCAATTTCTACCTTTTATACCACTCATTCCTCTAGGAGGAGGCCCCTTTCAACTCTTTTCAAGATCCAAAAATATGAAAATATTGCCGAACACTTGTATTTTTTAACTCATAAAATAAAATGAAAAGATGTCTACTCTATATAAGTTTAACCCTTTTCTGGATTGAGATAGAATAACTATGAAAAAGGAATACCGTAGTCGAACATAGCTAAGAGTTTCTCTTGGGTATTGTTTTCTTCCAATTCAGTCCTAAGGGACTACCTATGAAAATAGACATTTGGAGTTTTCTTTTTTTGTCTTTTTTTCACTCTCTAAATATGGAAACCATGTCAAGTTTTACCTTTGCTAGACTTGTAAGAACATCCAACAATGATGGACTTGTTGATCATGATAGGGCTGAACCACTCCTTCTTAGGGTTTGTTAAATATACTCGGAGGGATTCATATGAAGGATGAACTTATATATCAATAATATTATATGTTACTGAAGCTTATTAAAAAATAAAGAGGTACTGACTATTATGGTTGGGGAAATTGGGAAAATAAGGGATTCCATTTTTTTAATGGCAGCGAGTCGCTCTTGTACACGAAACTTTTCCACGTCATCTTCGTGGATGTTGGGTTGGTTAATGTTCTTGTCTTTTGCTTATCATTCTATTTCTAGAGCCTCCAGTTTTTGTTTTGGGTCAATGCTACCAACTCCATTCAGTGTTCTAAGCGTGTTCAAGAGAAGTCATTTAGTTGATTTATACTACAATACTCTTAAGCCTTCATTTCATGTTTTCATTTCCTAATCCAATTCCATGTGAGCATGACCATTCTGTCTCAATCATCATACTTGTTTCATGCCATTTATGGGAGATACATTAAGGCCCTCATGTGATGGGTTGCTTCTTGTTCGACATCATCATATCATTGAGGAAGTTGACTTCGAAACACATCATTGGTACCTTGGTGCTTGAATACATCAATGGAAAGTTTCCTCGCTCTTAGTGACATGTTTACATCAATGGCCTTCAACTAAAATATTATATGTGCTGTTCAACATCAGTGCATTCATTCACATCATACGAATTGTACTATAGTACCTTGAGAGACATTAACATAATTGGTGGTTTCTCTCACATCCGTTAACGACGTACATCATTGGTCGGTAACCATATGGTGTATACCAAGTTTGACTCCAACTCATTTATTCACATGGTTAGACACATACATTTATTGATTTTTTGAATGAGATAGAAGGCCCCAATTCTAGTTTCATCCATCTAGGCTACAATTTTAGGAGTTATACAAAGATCACAATGTATGATGGTTGTGATAATATAGACAGTCATCCAGTAATGGGTCCACTAGTTGCATCTATGGATGCACATTTTTTATCATTATAAATATTATGTTATATTATGAGTTGAGTATTGGTATTCCTCCCTTAGTGAACAAAGATGGCATACTGTAAATGTATTGTAACATATGAATCTCAATGGTTTTCCTTGATCCTGACTTGTCACAAGGTAAATCACTTCAATCATTGGTCATCATCTATGACTTTGCGCTTTAGCGTGAATTCTATTCTAGGCCATTTTTTCACATCCGATCAGTGAGCCTCATAATGGGATCAATCAACAACATATTCCTCGTTGTCACCATATTACAAAAAGATCTAAGCATGTTCCCTTCATCCCCCATAATTTTAGCCCTAAACTATATCATTTGAGCTAGTTTTAGGATTAACGCTCCATGTATCCTTACTAGGGTATGATCACCTACAGGTTTCTCCATTATGGCTTGCATTAGTGACCAATATGTTTCTCCCCTTTCCACCTTCATTGGTTCTAGAAATCCAGGAGAATGATCGAGATTCTAGAAGACTCCCCTTCTAGAAGTTTCCAAAAGTTGTTTTAACTACTTACCTTTGATAAAGCATTCAGATCCTATGCTTTTGTACTTTGGAGTATTCACCACTTATCCTTTGATCCTATCCCTCCATCAAAGGTGGATCTCAAACTGTAGATTGGTAATTAGATAAGAACTCCCAACTTACCATACTTCTCTATATATTCCCAACCTTCTATGTGGTTGGGGCTTGGATTTTGGAGAGTGATTCCGCCCTTATGTTGTATTAGTGAGTGGTTATGATCTCATGCATCTAGGGTCAATGGATGTGCACATTGTGACAAGGAAATGACAAGTCAACAACATAGAGGAGCTCTTCTACAAGATCAACTGCTACTTATTGTTGCAATCTCCTTCCATTTATACTAATTTAAAGAATTAATTGTTTTCTGATACGTGATGTTATTATTTCATATATTTCAATACCATATTGATATATTCAATGAAGTACTTAGATGATACTACATAGATCTTGTTGATTCTTGTCTTATGTTATCTAAATGTGTAGGTTCTAATTTTTGCATTTGAAGCTGTAACTGAGGCTTCCAAGCTAAAGAAGGAGTGAAGTGTGTGAATCATTCCAGGTAGGCCTCACTCCGACATCTATTTACTTTAAGTAAAACTATTGTGTTCCTTATCTTTCTGTTCTTCTAGGTTAGCCATCAACCTAGGGGAGATAGTTTTGTCTACAATTTTGAATCCCATATAACACACATGATTTACAAAATGCAGCCATGACAAGCTACTATATCTATTAAAACCATCTCTTACACATCAAAGTGAATGGATCATCTCCCTTTGGTGGATTCGCTTGTTGAACATCTTCATCGGTTGCTTCCTACATGGGTGCTTTCTCCTTGAAACGTTGCTCTAGATGGATCCTCCAACACATGGCCCTTTATTGTCCACCTCTATTGCAATGATTGCAAAAAGTATTCTTCCTCTAGACCTGCTTGTAACAACCATGGTTTAAAAAACAATATAAAAATATATAAGACCAGGTTCATGGGACACATACTCCAAGCTGAATGTTGGGAAAAACATCCTAGTGGGTGTTCATTCAGTTTATTATTGCTCAGGAAATCGCCAAAGGTAATGAAAAATGATTTGGAAAGGCAAGAGGCATTTATTTGGAAATTTATTTATGAAAATAATGGAAATTAAGAGAAAGGTAAGGTGAGAGCACACATGTTGCATGCGAGGATGAAAATCAAGGAAAATAATTGAAAATGAAGAAAATAGAGGACTCTTTAATAAAAAGGTTGACGAGGATCAATTCATAAACTTTTGTCAGTCCAATTTTGGAGCTCTCTCATTATTTCCTCTCTCTCACTATTGGACACTTATATTTCCTTAGAGCACTTTGGAATTGGATCAAGAAAGGCAAATAAGGCAAGAGAAAGGAATGCATAAGAAAGGAAGAGGAGGATCAAGTGGCTACAATAGGATTCTTTGCAGGTATCGATTTGCACATGTGTTTTCCTTGCTAGATTCAACATGCATGGTACCTCATGTGGTGCTTTGCTATTATGGCATTGGTCTTGCCAGGTTTGATAGTGTTTTCAACCTAGCCTTTTCATTATCAGATAATCATGGTGTGATGGGGTTCTCATGTGTTGGTTGAGCTTGATTTCCAGATGGATTCGAGGTTGAGTGAGGCGGATCTATGGATAATAGAACACATGGCTTAGTAACCCTACAACCAGACTATGGGTTGCGGTAAAGTCATGTTTTTTGTTTCCTCGGTGAGCCTAGGAATCCTCGACTTGTGAATGGTGGGATACATGGTAAAGCCTAGATGTGAGTGCTCTCCATCAGGCTTAGTAATTCCGAGATGAGATATGCAGTAAAGCCTAGAGAGTGGGTCTTGGTTTAGGGCCTAGCAATTTGTTGTGAATTGCAATAAAGCTTGAGAGACTAGGAGACATGAAAATTCCTCGCAGTGTAGGTGGAGAGATATGTTGGAATCCATGCTTGTTTGGCCTGGAGATCTAGTGGAGATCATGGAAAGGCCTGTTATTACATGTTTATTGTTTTGGCCTAGTGATCTGGTGTGGATTGGAGTAAAGCATGGTTTCTATTGATGAGGTTGAGGTGGTTTAGCCTCAGAATGTGCTAGTTGGTTCTTTTGGTTTGTGTCCCATATTCATACTTGGAGGATGGCACATGGGTGACTGGTTAAAGAGAGATTTGTCTCAACCAATCGATGGTCAGGTGGATTGTGGCAGTCCCATATTGGGTTGGCTTTTGCATTCATTAATAAGAGGTCCTTTCCTTAATATTTTAGGTTTAAATGTACTGGTGTATATGTGGATTCTATGGATGATGTATCTTTCATATTTCTATTGGTATTATGCTTGTTATAAGCATGTTTTATGGCAATGATGATAAATGGCTCTCCTCATGTTCTTATTTGTAAATTAATGAACAATGTATCTACAACCTAATAGATGATAATGCATCTAATGATATAAGTGACCAATGCTTCTTAGCGATTCTCAGATAAGTATGTGACCCCTATGCTCAGATTTTTTGTTTAAACCTATATATTACATACTTGTGAAATTATTGAGGAAATTCCTGTCATGGCTAGTAGGGTCTAGTCAAGTCCTCGTTCATTAAATCTCATTTGTATCATTGTTTTGTTGTTATATTTCATTCCTGAAGGTGTCATTGAGTTATGGGAAGTAATCTAGTCTTTGAGCCTTAAAAGGTGGCTCAAAACTCGGGGATGCATGTGTAGCACTAGGTAGAAAAGTCCCTTGACACTAGCATACCCATGTTGTGGGAGCATTAAGAGCCCCCTGGACACATGCATACCCATACCAAGTGACCGCCTGGGAGGTAAATGATCTAAACTCTTAGTGGGACCCAGGGGCTAGTTACTTGAGAGGTTGGAATAGTTATTAGGAGTCTTATTATTGGTGTGGAAGGTTTTTTTAGTATAGTTCTTCTGATTCCATTTCCTTAAGGTCACTTAGGAGTTTGAATCCCATTATAGTAGCCTCTCGTCGCATATTTACCCCTGTTAGTTGGCTACCTTGGTAGATGTGGGATGCAGGTGTTATAGGGTTGTATCAGAGCATGTTGCACCCATCAGACTGGATGGGTGATGTGTTGGCCATGCATTCATGTATTTTCATATGTGTTCCTTATGCTTGTAGCCCATGTGCTTGTTGGATTTACATGGTGTTGATCATGGTTGTGTTGTGGTAAAACACAACCCCCCCATTTTTCACTTAAATCTCATTATGGGGAGCCTTTTAACTTAACGATTAGTATTATTAATATTTTATTCTGAGATGTAGGGATTTCCTAAATAAGTTTGACTCATTCTTATCTATCTATCTAAACTTGTTTGACCTCATTTGGATTAATAGCTTGCAAATTATGCCTATTTGAATATTGGATGTGTTTAACTGCTCTCACCTTTTATAATATGCATTATCCTCATGCTTCATTAATTTATAATTTTTATTTGTTTTTATGAATTATTTTTTTTCAATTATTTATTTTGTAAATAATTCATTGTTTCCATAGCCTCGGAGACCAGGAATCACACTAAGGGCTTAAGCCTAAATCATATTACAAAGTGGCATACTCGCAAGTATATATGTTAAGTCTATTGAAAACAAATTGAAATAATATATCGGGGTTGCATCAATATTAAACTCACGAATCATATTATAACCATGTAATATATTGCAAGTTCCCCTATCACAATTTTCTGATAAGATTCTTCTGACGCCCGAACTCAATATGACATGTATATCCAAGTTTTAAAAGATATTGCGTCCATTCATAAATCAAAATTTTGTTTGGAGTATATGTTTAAATATTTTGATGTCTTAGATCCAACATAATATTAAATCTTCATTATAAAATTATTGGGTTCACTCACCTCGAGACTTTTGTAATGACTATTGTTTAAAATTTCGATAGCCTACATTTGATAGGAAATTTAACAACAATATATTACGATATGGGATACGCCCACCTCAAAACCTTTGTGATGGTTCTTATCCATAAACCTCCAATCACCGAATTTCACTAGCCTTCAATGAGCAATATCGCAAAACCGTTGAAATTCTATCCCACCAATGTTGCGATATGTCACTCCGCTTTGACCTCCGATTGTGATATGTCACCCCACTCTGATCTTTGATTGTGATATGGAAAAACTGCAAAAATTTCATCCCACTGATATTTCAGTAGGCATACAGCTCTAAAATCTCTTATTTCTGATTTGATCTAGACCCAATATCATATTAATTTCCATCTCATTTCAATTTCGCATCCACTCATATCGTAATTTTCATTATCTTCCATAATTTGAAATCATCGATCAAATGGATGCGATATAGATTATGAAATCATATTAATTATATTTCACATCTTCTCCATCACATGTTTTGTGTTTTTTATTTTGAATCTTGTGATGAGTGGACATCTGATACCACTCCACATTCACCACTTGTCCATAAAGGGAGCTGCTATTATAAAGCACTGATATTAAGCCTTGATTCTTATTAGTTTCAGTTTCAATTGAAATTTGTTTTTGTATTATTAATTTATTTTTCCACCATTTTTATGGTAAATTTATGATTTAGTTTTTGATTTGTTGTAACAGAGCTCCAATTATGGCATTTATTAAATCAAATCCAGACAATCAACAATAAAAATTATTGGGGAAACAAAGAAGTATCATAATAAAAGGAAATTGTTGGATCATTTATTCCAAGAAGGAGAATATGTTATAGCTAAGTCAAAATTACTGGGATTTCTCTTATCTAATCATGCCAATTTGGGAATTTTGTTTTAGTTGTTCCTCCTAGTATTTTGTCAAGCTCAATCAAAGCATTCCTTTTGTCTTATTCTACTATTAGAATTTATGGTTAAGTAATTTGAGAATTTATGTTATGGATGTAGTTTTTTGGTCACTTTAATTGTTTATTAATTCAAACAACTAAGTGCTACATAAATTGTCAACCCAGGGAAGTCTATTTATTTCAAAGGCAACTACACACTGTATGTGCTCAATCTCAAAAGCAGTAAAAGTTGTAGTAATAAATATACTAGTCACACGTTGCTCTAAGCAAACTTAAGCTCCACTTTGAGTTACAACAAAAACAATCTATTGCAGACAATTATCAAAGAATGCTTAATTTCATTAAAAAGAGCAATCTAATGAAAGGAATCAATCTGCAAAGGAAAGCACTAGCTATGCTGTAACAAAGAACAAGACCCTATTCCCCAAGAAGGAACCTTCAACACCTATTTCTGATTACCATGCTCGCCAACTCACTCTGTAAACTCAATTACCAATAAAGCACTCATGGATTAACTGTAGATGAATTCGAGAAAGTAATCCAACAATTAATTGGAAAAACAGAGTTCAACGATAACGAATAAGCAACATTCAGTAAACAAAACTTTAACAAGGTATTGATAGAAAACACACTTAATGCACTGCAGAAATGTAATGGGTGAATCTTGTGATGAAGGTGGGCCCTGTCCTTATCACAAGATTCTCTAGGAAATAGGAACTAGAAAGGAATGTTCAAAACAATATTTTATTCATCTATCAATATGTCATGTTACAAAAAGATTCCAGTTCTTTTCCTTCAGCTAGACCTTCCCACAATCTATTCGTCCCCTTATGATGTAGATGTCTCCTCCTTTTAAAGAGGAGACATCTATTACAATTCATTACATTGTAAGTCCTATCTTTAACCCAATGTGCCAAAATAGGGAAATCCGTTTTCCAATTAACAAAATGCTGTTACAATGGTTATGGTAATGCTAATTTTGGAATGTGGTCGTTACAGCCAGTGTAGCAGCTCCTTCGATGATCTTCTTCTATTGTTGTCGAATCTACAATGCAAATCATGGTTGTTTCAGCAATGGGATTTGTGCATTGTTCTTAACTGTTTCAGCAACATAAACTGTAATGATAACCCTACAGTCTCCAGGCTGTTTCAGAAACATGGACTGTAATGATAAACTATTTCAACAACTATCTAATTCAATGATTAACTATGAAGGTAATGTAATTATATGTAAATGTATAGTAATGAGAAGAAATATTGTATACCTTTGGAAAGATGGATTAAAGCAATAACATGGACTTTAAATATAGGTTGGAAAAGGATGACATAATAGCAAAATATATGGTCAAAAAGGGACAATGTCGCGTCCTAACATCTCCCCCAACTGAAAGGGTTGCATGTCCTGATGCAACTTTACTTTGAATCTGAGTCCAAGTACTGGGCCTTGTAGTGCAAATTACCTAGGTAGTAAGTATAGAAGGTGTTATCAGCCAAATATCTGAAGCCATAAACATTTTGTAATTTTTGCCATGTTGTTGCTTCCTCCTTTTTGGACAACCTGTAATGAGCCCTATACTCTTGTGCTGGCATCCATAGAAGAGGGAAATCAAAAAGATATCCTACCCATTTTTCGGCACATTACTGAGCACATTTGAAATAGTCAAGTACCCATGAAATTGCTACTTCAACATTAAGAGGACTAAAGGGATCATACTCCTGCCTCTCCTTAGAAGATTGTTGCCAAAATAAGTTGTTTTCTTGTAAGGCAAGAGATCCCTTAACTTTAACATAATGTTGGAAGTCTTTTAACACTACATCTTGTATCTCTTTGATGTGTTTACTCATTCCTGGTTCTTCAAAAACTGATATATTCAGCAATGAAAATGGCTGCATCCTCTGGCTCAGATTGAATCCACACAAGACGATTATCTTCATTATGCCTTGCTGAAAGAAAGGAATTTTGCCATGTGAGCTAATTAGCAAGGAAAGAGACAAAGGCTCTGATCTGAGTGTCACCAACTAGAGGGTTCAAATTGAGCTTCCTATCCTTAGGGATGGCTTCATTATGGAGATATAATTCACAGAGTAAATTTTGTTCACTGGTAGATGATTCTGTGAATGTTTTCACAAACTGTTCATGTGCAAATACCTCATGAGGTCTCCCATCGCTAACCACCTTTATGCGAAAGAATGCTAAGCCTTCTACAAGAAAAAGAGAGTAATTGGAGGATGGTTTCCTGGTGGCCAATAATCTTTGAACCAAATCAAACATGAGAATCATTCTATTTTTTAGTTGTTTATTCTCCTTTTTCTGGGCACAAGAGTGTTGGAGCACATGTTCCAAAACTTCCCAGTTTGAATATATATGATCTTGCCACGATGATTTGTTCTCCTGCAAGATCCTATCTTGAGACATAACATATTCTTTCTTCCATTTATCCATTTGTGCTTGAGTACTATTGGTCTAAGTGAAGACAGTCTTTGTAGGCCAAGGTTCAGTTTGAGTAAACACTGTTTTTGTAGACCAAGGTTCAATCTGAGTAAACACAGTTTTTATAGACTGAGGTGCAAGACTTTCAGTCTTAACAATCATAGTAGGCTGAGGTATTTGTGGTTTAACCCCTTTTTCAAAAAATTTTGAAGGCCTTGCTGGTTCTTGTGTGACAACAGGGCAGTCCTCTTTAATTGCAGTAGAAGTAGATGCAGGGGTGGCTCTAGGCAGTGGAATTTCAACTATTTTATAACCGGTGTGATGATAAATGTTACCACATTGGCTGCACATATATTCATTATACCATTCTTTCTATGTACTCTTTTCAGCTGTGGAAGCTACATGGGCTAAAGTATACAAATTAATCTCTCTATCATAGGCTTCCCTTGCCATTATTAATTCCTGCTTATAAGCTTCGAGTTCTAATTTTAGAAACTCGTTTTCCTGTAGAAGGGAAGCTAAGGTGACTGGGCTTTGTGTAGCAGTCACAGTCTCAACAGCTGATTCTAGTGAATGAATGGCTTGTTGTTATGTAGTAGCGACATCATTTGCAGCCTCAATAGTTGGTTCTTGTGTGGCAACTACTGAATAAACAGTTGGTTCTGTCGAAGCTACATTATTTGCAGCATCTTGAGCATCCAAATTTCACATATCAATAGGTGGTTCTTGTGTGGTAGTTGCTAACAGAGTAGTTGGTTCTTGTGTAACAGCTACAGGTTGTGCAACATCCTGGTTGTCTATGTTTTGTTCATCAGCAGGTAGTTCTTGTGTGGAAACTGTTAAATCAGTAGCTGGTTCTTGTGTGGCAGCTACATCTTGGTCGTTTGTTTTCTATTCGTCAGTAGGTAGTTCTTGTGTGGCAACTATTGAATCAGTAGCTGGTTCTTGTGTGGTAGCTACATCTTGGTCATCTATTTTCTATTCATCAATAGGTGGTTCTTGTGTGGAAACTGCTGAATTAGTAGCTGGTTCTTATGTGGCAGCTACATCTTGGTCGTCTATTTTCTGTTCATAAACAAGTGGTTCTTGTGTGGCAACTACTGAATCAGTAGCTGGTTCTTGTGTGACAGTTGCTGACTCAGTAGCTGGTTCTCGTGTGGCAGCTAAATTTTCTGAAGAAATGATGTCACAAAATCCTGGGCATCTTGCAGTTTAGTGCCCGAGGGTGAGACGAGTAAAGATTCAAGGACTTGGGACTATGGTGGGGTATGGGGTTTTAGACCAGTAGGTGAGGAATTTAGGGTGGTAGTAATAGTTGCTACTTCAATTGATGCGCTCATACTTATTTGAGGTAAAAAGACAGGGACAGTAGTGATTTTTCTTTTATGAATGGGTTTTTTAGGGGGGGAGGGTCATCAGGGATGGTGGCTTCTTTAGTTGAAGCCCTTGTTCATCTTTTTGGTAGGGAAGTAGCCTTATGTTGCCTTTTTCTTTTTAACATAGAAATGGGAAGGTTATCTTCAGAATCATTTCTAGGGATGTGGATAGTGGCACTAAATGATTTTGCTAAATTATGGAATGGAGTTGATGTGGTGGAAGGGTCACTTGGGTTGGCCGATGCGGCTGGTGGGATTTATGGGGGATTAGGAATGCTCCCTGGTTGTTGTTAGGAAGGATTTTCAGCTTTTTGAGGGATTCCAGGAGTTTGTTGAGGAATTTCAGGAGCTGGTCGAGGAACTTTGGGAATTTCAGCGACTTCTTGGGGAATTTTAGTTGCTGCTTGAGGAATTTCAACAACTCCTTGGGGAATTTCAGCTGCTGCTTGAGGAATTTCGGTAGCTTCTTAAGGTTCTATCTGTGGGTTGTTAAGAGGGGGAGAATTCTATTGAGCCAAACCCCTCTGAATTAATAGCTGGGCAAGACGATGATGGGTGAGGGAAAGGAGTGGGTATTTTGCATGCATACAGTAATGTGACATATTCTTTAGACACTGAAGTAGATAATATGACATATTCAACAGTCGACCATGTCTCAAATGATTTAACAAGACAAAATAGTGTTGATAGACAACCTAGTAGCGAACCTCAAAGGTGAGATAGTGCTTGCCGAATTCAGCAACTGTCGGCCATGGAGGTGGTAATGAATGAAGTGAGACACCCTGGCCTTTGGACTCAACTTGCTCTCTTATCAGAAGAAAGTCCTATTGTGCATTCAGAATGATATGCTTATGACTAAACCATCGAGTGTCAGTGCCCAGTAGACCTGAAACTTGTGCTATATCATAATTTGAGATTGGAATTCGTACTCCTTGAACAATAGAGTAGCCATCCCATAGATTACGTGAAAATTCGAGGACTTGCTGTGGATCAAATCCCTGAAGCCTCTAAAAATAATCTACCTAGCCTGCTCACTGAAAAATTTGATATACCTCTAGGTGTAATTCTAATAAAGCTATCGAGATGGGCTCATGTCGAATAGCAAGTCCTCCCATAGTTACCAGCTTCAGTAAAATGCACAGTGACCAATCGAGTTACCGCACCCTAGATAGAGTAAATTTTGCAAATGAGATCATGGAATAATAGGACAGAGACTGGGTGATAAGACGTAGTCGTGGGTAAAAAATGACGATGATTGGTGTGTTGCGAAATGATGGCATGTAATTTTGGTATTGCCCCCAACTACGGCTGAAATAATGATTTTAAAGGTATGGGGATCGTGGTAATAATGTCATAATATTTTCATTTAACTATAGTTTAATAATATTTACACATAATAAACACATACCTCATGTTTACCTTTGATTGATATTTGGAAAATATAGTGTATGTTGCTAACAGATCATCAATGGTTATGGAAGAGGGTTGGGAAATATGAGGGTAATTATATGAAGGGCCTGTATAATCATAGGAGAAGGCAGTGAAAGAACAGAGTTATAAGAATAATGCAAGAGGTGATTCTCACAACAAAAAGTAATGAATGATAATTCCTTAAGAAGGAATGGTGTTTCAGCAAAAGGGAAGATGGGTAAAAGTTGGTGTTTCAACAATGGGAAAAATGGGGCAATGTTGGTGTTTCAGCAACGGGAAAGTGAATGGAGGATGGTGTTTCAACAATGGAGAAAGTAAGGAAAAATGTTGTTGTAAATGGGAAAAATAGGGAAAATGTTGTTGAAAAATACTTATTTCATTAATGATAAAAATGGGAAAGATGTTGCTGAAAAAATATGGGGGACATAGGGATGGGAAAAAGGGAAAAATGATCGAAATGGGGGAATGAATTGTGAATTGGAATGAGATGACAATGCTTCACAAAATGGAGCTTAAATATTCTTGCAGTAAGATTGTTCTTTTCAACCAGCCTTGCCTACATCTGAGATCTGAAAAATAATCAATTGTAACATGCCAACCCTTAACAGGGATTATTAGTTAAGAAATCTAACCTAATACTAAAAATACAATGCATAAATTAAATGCAATGAGGGGCAGCAGGATCCCCCAAAAAGATATAATGTGAATCTGCCATGCAGGTGGCCTTAAAATCCTCTTTAGAAATGGGTTTTTGGTACAGATGAAGCTGATACCCATTTACTAATAATGGTTTTCTAGAATCATCAATTGTTAAGAGCTTTACTGTTCCATTGTGAAAAATAGTTTCTATTTCGTAAGGTCCCAACCATATTGTTCATAATTTCCCTTGAAAATTTTCAAACCGAGAGTCGTACAATAAAGCCCAATTACCTTTTTGGAACTGCTTATGCTTAATAGTTTTATCACGCCACCTAGTTCTTTGGTGTTGAATCATAGTTGTTTGATGGATGACATCTAACATCTTTTCATCCAATTCCTGAAGCTGCTGCAACTTGGTTGTCTGTGCATCAGTCAAATCAAGGTTAATAGCTAAAGCAGTTCTTAAGGTTTTAATTTCAAATTCCATAGGAAAAACAACACTTTTACCATAAACCAATTCATAGGGAGAAAATCCTGTAGTGTTCCTCCAGGCAGTTCTGTAAGCCCATAATGCTTTAGGAAGCCTTTGAGACCAATCCTTCCTATTTTCCTTCACTGGTTTTGTTAAAATGGCTTCTATGACTTTCTTTGTACTTTCCACCTATCCATTGGCTTGGGGGTGGTAAGGTGTAGTCATTTTATGATGAATATGATATTTTTGAAGCGTGGCTTTAAAACCATGAGAGTTGAAAGGAGGTCCTCCATCTATAACTAGTTCTCTAGGCACTCCAAATCTAACAAAGATTTCTTCAAATAGAAAGGTTAAAACAAATTCTTCATTAGCTCTAATGAGTGCCTTAGCTTCCACCCATTTAGTCATATAATCTGTACAAATCAATATGTAAACTCTTTGACTGGATGGAGATTCGATGGGTCCTATAAAGTGTAGAGGCCATCTTTCAAAGGGTTCAAGTATTACTTGGGGATTCAATGGAATCTCATCTCTATGATTAGGTTGACCCATTCTCTGACAGCTATCGCAGGCCTGAACATATTTCTTCACATCCTTGAAGAGTGAGGGCCAATAATAGCCCATTCTGAGAATTTTATGTGTTGTTCTCTTATCAGAAAAATGCCCTCCGCAAGGGCCATCATGAGAAGCCTTTAGTATATCATAAACCTCATCTTCTCTAATGCATTTTTGGATTTCATGATCAAGTCATGTATGGAAAAGACACCCACTTATCCAGCTATATCAAAGCACTTTATTGAATGATGTTTCTTTTCTCTCGACGTGATAAGTGTGATGGTAAATTCCCTGCAACCAGATAATTGTCAATGTCTGCATACCAAGGTGAGTGAGTAGATACTGCAAATAAATACTCATCATGAAAGGAATCATCCACTGGAGTATTATCATCAGCTTTTATCCGAAAAAGGAAATCAACAACTACATTTTCTTTACCTGGTCGATCTACAATTGTAATATCAAATTCTTGTAATAACAATAACCACATGGTAACTCGAGCATTTATGAAAGATTTGTTCATTAAATACCTAATAGTCGAGTGGTCAGTATGAACAAAAGTAGGGTAACCAGTAATGTGATGTCGAAATTTATTATAGCATAAATGACTGCTAAAATTTCCTTTTTAGTAATTGTGTAATTAAGCTTAGTAGGGGTCATATTCTTTCTAATGAAATAGATAGCATAAGGAATATGGTTTTCCTTTTATCCCAAGACAACACCAATTGTAGTATTTGAAGCATCAGAGGATATATGAAAGGGAAGTGCCCAATTAGGTCCCCTTAAAATAGGAGTTGTAGACAACTGATGCTTGAGTTCATCAAATGGTTTCTGGCAAAGATCATTCCACTTAAATTCAACATTTTTCATAAGTGACACAAACAAAGGAGAAGCTATTTTAGAAAAAAAAATTGATAAATCTTCTGTAGTATCCATCGTGACCTAAAAAATTTCTAACATCAGTTTTTGTACTAGGGATAGGAAGGGTCTGAATTACCTGTACTTTGGATGGATCTACCTAAATCCCTTGAAATGAAATGAAGTGTCCAAGTACAATTGCTTCGTTCATCATCATATGACATTTTTCAGTACTCAGGGAAAGGTGATCTTGTAGACAACGTTTAATTACTTTCTCAAGGTTTTGTAATGCATCTTCAAAAGTCACACCATAAGGGATAAAGTCATCAATAAATATCTCCATAGAGTCATTAAGCATATTAGAAAAGATTCCTATCACTGCTCTTTGAAATGTTGCTGGAGCATTACATAGTCCAAATGGGAGAGCTCTATAAGCAACAGTTCTCCAAGGACTAGTAAAGGTGGTCTTGTCTTGGTCTTGGGGTGCAATTTTGATTTGGTTATACCCACTAAAACCATCTAAAAAGGAAAATAATCTCTTCCCTGACAAATTATCTAAAACCAGATCAATGAATGGTAAGGAGAAATGATCTTTTTGAGTGGCTTTGTTTAAGGCTCTATAATCTACACACACTCTCCATTTCCCTTTTTTCTTAGGTACTATCACCAATGGAGAAACCCATTCACTATCAAATATGGGGTATATAAACCCTTCATTAAGCAATTTTTGAAGTTCTTCTTTAACAATTTCTCTCAAATTGGGATTCATTCGCCTCTAGGGTTGACAGATTAGTCAACACCCTTCCATGATATAGATACGATGAGTACATAATTCAGGAGAGATCCCCTTCATATCTGTATAGTCGTATGCGAATGATTCCTTATTTTCACGAAGTAACTTCACTAGCTATTGTGTTTTAGCATCTGATAAGTTGGGGTTTATATTCAATGTTTTTCCGGGTTCGATTTCTACTGTTATGCTTTTAGAGGAGATAAGAGTTGATGTTTGAGGTAGATTTTCAATTTTAATCTTTTCCTGGGTTTCAGATTCCAAAATTGCAGTTAATTGGTTATATGTTTTAGAAGTGACCGAGGAGGGTTTGGAAATAAAATTACTAATTACTTCATCTTCCGTGGTATCTTTAAGAGTTAAATAATTTCTGATAGTCAAAATGGGTTGAGTAGCATTATCATCATAATCCAACCATACATAATCATCATTATTAATCATAGGTGTGGCGTGAGGATGAAGAGTAATCTACTTGGTTTCACATCCATTAGAAATTGTCATTGAGCCTGATCTACAACTGATAAAAGCATCAGCTATAGCCAGCCAGGGTCTTCCCAAAATGAAAGGATGTCCCCCCAACTTTGTTTTAGTCTACAGTATGACAAAATCAGTTGGGTGATTCCAGGATTCAATTGAAATGATCAGGTCCTCAATAACTCCTTCTGGTTTGATGATGGAACGATCAGCTAACTCGAGGATGGTTGGTGTCTCTCTGATCACATTCTTCAACTGTAAAAGTTGTGAGGTTTAAAGGGTCATAATATTTATAGTAGCACCTAGGTCTACGAGAACTTGTGAAATAATAGTTTTTCCAATCTGTACTGTAACCGTAGGATGGTCAGGATCACCATATTTAATAGGAGGAGCTTTTTCGGACATTAAAGCTGATAGATCACCCATAACACGAACTGTAAGGGGATCCTTAGTTTTCCTACCAGGTTTCTTAATACAAATGTCTCTCATAGTTTTGGCATAAATTGGTACATCTCTAAGCACTTGTAAGAGTGGAATTTTGACATAAAGATTCTGTAATTCTCCTAGAAGATTAAAGGTAGGTGGCTGAGGTGTCTTGGTCAGAGCTAAATGCTCAGGGAATGGTGGCTCTGTTGTTTCAGCACCCTTATTAGGTAAACTATTTCTCTATGTCTCTTCTTTATCAGATTCAGAAGAGGTAATACCATTAATAATAGGTTCAACTATTCTCCAAGAGCATAAATGAATGTCATTACACTGCGTAGGGAAAATAGGAGGTATAGATTGGTTCTGAATATTGATGACTTGCATAGATTTATTATTATTATGGTTAGGATTTGGTTGTATAGGCGGCTAGGGTATTATTTTCTGATTATTTGGTGGAGCACCTGATGGCAGAGAGAGTGGTTGCTGAAACTAAGGAAATTGGTTTGGGAATGGGATTTGTTGAGCTCTCCAATTTGGATTCCATTGATTAAAATGTGATTGCTATGGAGGCCAAGGAGTCCACATTTCAGGGTCTACAAAGGGATGGTTTGTTTGTTGCATGGGTGGGAAATTCATTTGATGAAAGGGTGGGTATTGCATTTGGTTGAAGGGCAAGTAATTTGCTTGATTGAAAGAAGGATAATTATTCCAATGATTAGAATATGTAAATGGCATATTAGAGTTCATACCTTATCCTCGTGGTTTCCATTGCCTTCTTTGTGTCAGCAAATAAACTACTTCATCTTCCCCTTCGGTTGGTTGCAATGCTTCTTTTATTCCTGGTAAAGAAGGGCATTATTGAGTTTCATGGTCCTTCTCACAAATGGTGCAAATTGGTACTTTGTCCAATGGGCACTCCCTTAGTGGATGTTTATCTCTGCATTTGGGATAGAAGATAGCCAAAACAACTTCTACCTCTGCTTGTTTCTTCTTAACCTGCAAGGTGTCAATATGTGAAGCAAAAGAACTTAACATTTCAGTTTTGAATTCCTCAAGTAAGTTACCTATTTTAGCTCTTGTTTCTCCTCCACTGGCTGATTTTTGGACTCTTGAATATGTATTATCCCTGCTATTTGATCTATTTCTTGCAGCTCCTCTTCAACATCTCTTGTAGAGGTTAACAATTTCATGATATGATTCCTTAGATATGTCCCCTTTACCAAGCATATTTAGCATGTCTAAGAAATCATCCCTCACCCCTTTCAATAATATTATTTTAAGAATGTATTTACTTACATTAGGATGATTGGATCTCTGTAGATTGTATTGTAATCTTTCCACAAAGTCCTCTAGATTTTCGTCCTCCTTCTGGACCATCTTAAATAGTTCCTCCCTTTTTTCTCTCATCCGACATTAGTCTTGATATTTGGTCAAAAACTTCTCCTTCATTTGTTCCCATGTTGTGATTACATGACCTCCCAGACTCATAAATCATCTTAGTGCATTTCCTTTTAGTGTTGCTGGAAATAGCTTCAATTTCTGAGCATTAGTAACATAATCATAACTTCAACACAATATATCAAACTCAAAAAGAAACTCATCAATATCTTCAGAAGATAAACCATGGAAGTTAGGTAAAGCTGAGAGTGGGATATTCTTCATGGGAGTTGCCCCTCTGGGAAGATCCCTAATAGGGAATCCCAAGGTGGAGAGAGAATTCTCACCTCTTCCCTCTCCTCCTACCTGTCCTCCGCCAAAAGGTCCTTCATTGTTTCCTTCCATTGGTTGTTCTCCTATGGCACTTGCTTGGTCTTCAAAGTTTTCCGTTGGTCCTTCAATGTCTTGAACTGGTCCCTCAATGTCTTATACTGGTCCCTCAATATCTTCTATTAGTTCCTCAATGTCTTCTACTAGTTCCTCAATATTTTCTACTGTCTCTTCAACCCTTTTAGGGCCCACAACTTTGTTCGTTTCATATCTTGTCTAGAGAGAATGCAGAGTCTTTGCCTTCCGAGAGCTTAGCCTCTAAGAAGTTTCAGCGTTTGATATAATCTCATCAATAAAGATTTTTCTTCCTCCTCTTCCTTTACCCTTGCCACCTGTAGGATTAGTTTTCTTGCGTCCTCTCATGCATTCTACATATCTAAATGAAAAACATTAATGCTCTTGAAATCTATGATTTCCTTCCCCGGTAACTGCGCCAAAATGTTGGTCACTTTAATTGTTTATTAATTCGAATAACTAAGTGTTACATAAATTGTTAACCCAGGGAAGTCTGCTTATTTCAAAGGCAACTACACACTGTACGTTCTCAATCTCAAAAGCAGTAAAAGATGTAGTAATAAATATACTAGTCACACATTGCTCTAAGCAAATTGAAGCTCTACTCTGAGTTACAACAAAAACAATCTATTGCAAACAATTACCAAAGAATGCTTAATTTCATTAAAAAGAGCAACTTAATGAAAGGAATAATTTTGCAAAGGAAAGCGCTAACTATGCTGTAACAGAGAACAAGACCCTATTCCCCAAGCAAGAATCTTCAACACCTCTTTTTGATTACCATGCTGGCCATCTCACTCTGTAAACTCAAATACTAATGAAGCACTCATGGATTAACTGTAGATGAATTCAAGAAAGTAATGCAGCAATCAATTGGAAAAATAGAGTTCAGCAATAACGCATAAGCAACATTGAGTAAACATAACTTTAACAAGGTATGGATAGAGAACGCACTACAAAAATGTAATGGGTGAATCTTGTGATGAAGGTGGGCATTTTCCTTCTCACAAGATTCCCCAGGAAAGAGGAATTGGAAAGGAATGTTTAGAACATTATATTATTCATCTATCAGTATGTCATGTTACAAAAAGATTCTAGTTCTTTTCCTTCAATTAGACCTTCTCGCATTCTGTTCATCCCCTTCTAATGTAGATGTCTCCTCTTTTTAAAAGAGGAGACATATTATAATTGATTACATTGTAAGTCCTATCTTTAACCCATTGTGCCAAAATAGGGAAATCAGTTTTCCCATTAAGAAAATGTTGTTACAATGTTTATGGTAATGTTGAATTTGGAATGTGGTCATTACAGCGAGTGTAGCAACTCCTTTGATGATCTTCATCTGTTGCTGTCGAATCTAGAATGCAAATCACAACTGTTTCAGCAATGGGATCCGCACATTATTCTTAACTATTTCAGCAACATAAACTGTAGTGATAACCCTGCAGTCTCTAGCTTGTTTCAGCAATGTGGACTACAATGATAAACTGTTTAAGCAACTATCCGATTCAACGATTAACTATTAAGGTAATGTAATTATATGTAAAATAAATTAAACATATAGTAATGAGAAGAAATATTGTATACCCTTGGAAATATGGATTAAAGCAATAACATGGACTTTAAATATAGGTTGGAAAAGGATGACATAATAGCAAAATATATGGTCGAAAAGAGACAATGTAGGGTCCTAACATAATCATGTATAAATAGATATTGAGAGGCTTTGTAAATAAGGGTTTCAAATAATGGAGAAGAGGATAAACTTGTGACCATGCTTGTAACATGTTTGTAGAGGGACTTTATTTTATTATGCACTACTATTGTAGAGTAGACGCTTTTCTTTGTATATAGGGATTGAATTGTAGGCAACAACGGGTTTGCACTACTGCAGTCTTTTGAGTTTTGTAATTTGATATATTTTATAATAAATATTTATTTCGGTTATTTATCTATGGCACTGTTGTTTACTTTAACCATTGAAATGAATCCTTTTCCAGTTTTCTTTTAATTGCATTTCTAATGTATGAATTAATAGCTAGCCTTATGCACTATTATTGAGCCTTAATTCTTAACTCATTTAAAATTCTGATTAGGCTATCCTATCGAAAAAATCCTAGATGCAACTTGAAAACATTATTTGTATAAGAAAAAATGTTTATTTATTTAGGCTAGATAGATATCTAACAATTTAAGTTATAGATGTTTTTCTTTGATAGATGACATTTTATTTGAATTACTTCAGTATTGTGTCATCAATATTTCTTGCTTTTATGCATAATAGATTAGGAGTTGGATATACTTGAATATAAGTGTCTACTAACTACTTATTAGATACTTAATTGTTTGTATTCATTTCAATAAGGATTATATCTCGAGAACTATTTCCTTGATCTCATTCCATCATCCTAACTTTGATTCGTACTTGCTTCTTTTCATTTTTAATTCGTTTGCTCTTGGTTGGGAGAAATAATTCTCTTTCCTTCAATTGATATAGGTTAGATTAATCGCAGTATAGTTTTAGTATTTCATGTGTTATCATATATCTTCCATTCTAGAAGCCCTCTTATTACGAGTAATAACTTTAGAGTTGTTTGGTTATGCGATTCAAACAACTTAAGGGTCATTCTCTTGCCTAATCAACAGGAAGAATGGATTTGATGTCCTTGCCTATTAGTAACTAAAGACTTATCTTATACCAATAGCAATAGGGAAAATGGAACTAGACCTAGCTTAAGTAGTCAGAACCACCATTTCAACGGAAAAGAGGTTGCTCTATGGTCTAGACTAGGTGATCTCCCTTATAGGGTTGTAGTTGAGAATTTTGAATCTTCAACAAGTTGTAGTGATATTGCCATGTGAAGGTTGATGACATTGTTGCTTGTGTGCTTTAGTCATGAATGCATCTATGTTGTATATGCATTCATTATGCACGTCAATGTCCATATGTTATTATGCATGCATTGTCCTAGTTATATTTATGCATGTATAGTAGGTCAAACATGCACTGTGAGGTCATTGTATGCATTTTATGTCATCGTGATGCTATTGGTATTTTATGATGCTAATGTGTTGGTTGAGATACAATAGGAGATGTAGATCATCAAAGTGAGGTTGAAGCACTAGACTTTGGGGTAAGAGAAGATAATCATATAGGTTTGTATGTTTGGCATGTAGGTATGTACGTTAAGGATTTTTATATGCATTCTGGTTAGGTGTATGTCTTGCATTATATTGATGTTTTGGTTACATACGTAATAGATGGTAGTTGATTAGTGTAGTCATATGCACGTGTCAGATAGTCATGAAACACAATAACATGTGGTTGTATGTAGCAATTTACATGGTAAGTTCCTTAGATAGAACACCAAGCGGCACAACTCACAAACATATCACATATCAGTACATGAGTATTCTTAACATGGTTAAAACCCTCAAAGAGGGAAACAATCCATGGCTTGAGCCAACGCAACCACTTCAGACAATTTATTAATGTAAACGAAAGAAAATTTACATGAGCTTCTCTCATGAACGGTCACCTTACAAATGACCCTACATGCTCTTTAAATAGAGATCATGGACCGATAAGGTATTAAGCCACAGATCAATTGTCAATAATACCAAGGAGAGAATGAACCACTAGATCACTTCATCTCTAGAACATATCGTGACCGTCAGATTGTAAGTTGCAAAATCTATTTTAGCTAATTTATGTTCCTATTAACTTCATATATATTTATATAATATTAAAAGAAAATTAATGTTCTATATAAATAATATGTTTAGTGTCTAGAAAAAACAATAATTGAAAGTTCAAAAATAAAATAAAAGATATTAATTACTTCCTAATGAAAATAGTAACAAAGAAATTAATTAATTCAATTCTTAATATAAAATTAATGTGACATTTAAAATATTCATAAAAATAAGAAAATTTCAATGTGGGTCATAGTAAGATATTTTAATATGCATGATTAAGTAATATTGACATATACTTAAACATATATTAATAAGAAATCTCCATTTTAATTTGGAAAATGTAATCCATAAATACAATTTCTCAACATACATGTTATGTAAAATATTTTAATGTCATATATATATATATATATATAAGAAGAGCTTCGGCGTAAATCACATGAAAAAGACCTTTGTCGACGCGTTTCGAACCAACTAGTGTGGTTCATCGTCAGGACAAGTTGAAGAATCATATTCTGGCCTAGCATGTTAAATAGACTGTGCAGAGAACTCCAACGGCTAATTAACGGCTAATTTGGACTCTAAGGCCAGGTCAAAATTATATTAATAAATTTAATATTATTTTTATTTTAATAATCTTAAGATTAATAATATATTACTCTAAATCTATAAAAAGTAAATTAGGTACAATTAGTACATGAGAGAATAACTAAAAATTTTAAATGTTATTAAAATTATATAAATAAAATACAAATGCTTTATTTGATAATATCCATTCTTAGTCAAATTAATAAAGGTAATCGGTTGTTAGGATAGAAGTAAATGAGTACTAATCTTATTGGGATACCAATAAATATATAATTTTAATGGTAAGATTCAAGCCTAAAGTTACTCATTTGTTAATCTATTTACCAAATATATATATAAATTAGTTAGTTAAGGTAAACAAAGAGAGTGAATAATCATGAAGGCTGTTTTAAAAATTAAGTTAATTTGTATCTAACTTATTAGTAATAATAATATAAAATCTATAGGATTGTTTAATTACTTAATTTAATTAGCTTATTAAAGATTATATATATAATTAAATATATTATAATATATATTATTTATAGAAAAATAATGTAAAATAGTTTAAAAGATAGGAAGATATCTAGAATGTATCATGCTTAATATTCGATCAATTAAGAGAAGATTAGATAGCTTGAATAAATAGAATTAGAAACCAAAGAATATAATAGTACATAACTACGTAATAATAATATCCTCATGAATGCATGAAATAATTTAATGCATAAAATCATGCAACCACATCAAATCAATAACTGAAATTATATATATATATATACTATAATTATATTATTATATAATATATATAATATATATATAGGATAGATAGATAGATGCTTACAAATATTTATATGAAATTTGCAAATATCCAAAATTAAGAAGAATGATAATCCAGATGATAATACTCATAAACAAATAAAGGAGAATGAACAGTCGCTCGTTATTTATATCTATAAATAAATTTATGTAATAGAGGAGATTCTACTAAACGAACAAAAAGAAAAACAACCAGTAAGAGCGACAAAGAGACACAAGAGACAAAGAACAAGAAAAAGTCTAAAGGAAACCCTAAGAAGACAGGGCGGGGATCCAACACCTACTTACCTTCCAGCCATCATCTCTATTGAGATTGTTAGGCCTCTTTTCAATTTCTATAGCTTCCCTTAACTTACGATGATGGAACTGAGCCACCTTGGCAATAACCTTGGCCTCCTCAATATAGACCTGATGCCTGGTCTTGTCCACATGCTTTGCTAAGGCTGAAGACTTTGTTCTCCCATGTCTCAGGTCAGCTGCATGCTTACAGATTCTTTGCTGGATGGAGCGCCTTGTTTCTCCTATATAGGGCATCCCACATGAGCAAGGAATCAAATACACACCCTTCATGTCCATAGGGTTAACAAGATATTTCACCGACCGAAGGGAATTACAAATGGTTTTGAGGGGCCTGAAGGTTGAGGGACTATCAAACCTTCTGAGAATTAGTTTTTATGGTTAAAACATTTGGAGTAGTCTCATTATTTTTGGCTTATAAGCATAAGTTATATACTCTATATAAAATTTAAAATTTCAATTTAGACTATATATATATATATATATATAGAGAGAAGAGAGAGAGAGGGAGAAGAGAGAGGAGAGAGAGAGAGAGAGAGAGTCATTGGGATCTATGAAGGCATGAAAGGGATGTAATTGTTTTTTCAAATTTTATAAATTAAAAATTAAAAAGGGCATAATTATCTTTGAGATAAATGTCTATAATTTTTCTTGAGTACTATTAAAAACATTTTGTGGATATTATCTGAAGGTTAAATTCCTACCATATACCTAATAATTAGTGATAATTAAATTAAAATTCTCAAAACTTTTTCAAAATCAATATACCTATTAATGTAATTTAATAGGGTGATTGAAAAATAAAGATAAAATCACTTTAAATAAGTGGCCTTATTAATTTTTTAAGCTATAGTTAAGATAGTAATGCGTTATTGAAAACAAAATAATAACTAACCCATTAAACCTATAAAATTTAAATATATCTTTAAATAAAGATTTAATATTAAAATTTATATGATATTTTAATTTAAAAATAAAATAACCGTATTACAATATTTATTATATTTTGAATCTGAATTTAAATTAGATTTTTATTAAGATAAAATGAATTAACTTTAAATCGTTATATTTTTTGTTATGGTATAGACATTAAGCATTTTATAGGCTTAGAATCCTTAGTTCTTATCATTGATTTGGTTTTCCAAGAACTATAAATTTATTTTAGAAAAAGTAAAATCTTAACTTTTCATCCTTATATATTAATTGATTTTAAAATTATATAATCAATTTTAATTGAGAATCTCACACACCAACTTTAAAAAATAATATTATAATATTAATATTTTAAAAATAATATTGACATTTTTTTTGTATTCCTTTTGAAAAATCAAATATATAAAAAAATAAAAAAATATGTGAATGATTAAAAGTTATATTAATAGATAATTTAAAATTAACTCATATACAAAATAGACGGAAATTAGCTATCATTTTTTAATAATAAATATCTGTTAATCCTGCTTATATTTTAAATATGAATGTAAGAAATATTATAAAAATAACATTATAAAAAAAGACTTTTTAACTTTTAATATTAGGAAAAATAAACATATCATGAAATTTTTTATGTTACATATAAAATTAAAACATTATATAAAATTTAAAAGATCACAATAACAAAACTAAAAGTCATCACTATAATACTGCATATAAACTCAATATATAATTTTTTTAATAAAAAAGTCTGGCCTTTTTTTTCCAAAAAGATCAAACATTTTATAAATAGAATAAAAAGCTACAAAGTATATGTCGAAGCATTCAGTTTGCTGTATGATTTGATAATCATAGAGCTCTACAAGAAGACTGCCCTTCCTGTCCAAAACTAAGAAAAAGTGGTACCCCTGATTTGAAACCATGAGCCTCCTCATAATGAGGAAAAACAACTCCTATCTCTAGATCACTCATAGCAAAATAAACAGTTTTCCATATGCTGAAAGTCTCCATAGAGAAACAAAAATAGTGCATCTATTTCCCGGGTCTCCTCACCGGGGAAAACAACCCAAACAGAAAATAGATACAAATGTCATTCAAAACTGAAAATAGTTTGATAAAAGACCATAACAGCTGTAAACAAAAACTGGCTTTTCATAGCCTGAAGAGTCCAAAAGTAAATAGACTAAGAGTAAGGAGGCTGATTTGAAGCATGGATCTCTCCATGGTTCTCCTCCACTATTCTCCAACGGCCCATATCTTATTGTAGACCCTCTTTAGAAAGCCTGTCTGTTATATCATTGCGTTCCCTATGGATGTGGCATAGAGAGAAAACATTAAAAGAAAGCTTTAACTCTTGTATCTCTTCTAATAAAGGTAACAAGATATAATTTTGACATCTACTTTGTCCATTTGACCATTTTATAACATTCAAAGAATCACCAAAAATCTGAAATCTGAAGATGTTCCTGTGGATAAGCCAGCATAAGAGCAGTTTTAGAGCAGATAATTCCGTGAAGTTATTTGTGCCATTGCCTAATACCACAGAGGCTTTTAGGTTCTGGTTTTCATTTATGTGTATAACCAAACCTGCTCCTACTCTATTGTTCTAGGATGCCCCATCAAAAAATGCCCAGGGTATTCTTTCCTTAATTTGTTCCTCTCTGACTGGTCTGGGAGTCCTCCCTTCATCTAATTTGGGAATATTTGTGAAAATAGAAGTACATTGTATAGCAATAGTCTCAAAAGGGGTATCCTTATCCAAGAAAATGCTCCTATTCCTGGCTATCCAGATGCCCCATGCGATGATGGGAGGTAAATTCCACAAAGTCCCTTCTGGATATAGATGCCACCATTTATGCTAAACATTCGAGAAAACTTCTCCTTCCTAGACTACATTGTTCTGGATGAGCTTCCCAACCTCCAGCCACACTTTTTTAACAATAGGACAATCTATAAAAATATGCCTTATTGTTTGAGATTCATTTTTACATAGTGGGCATCTCCCTAGTCCTGACTTATATCTGGATTGAATGATGTCCCATGTAGGGACCTTTCGCTTGAGAATGCAATAGAAACAAAATCTAGGTTTAGCAGGGCATTTTAACTTCCATAAAGGATTGTCCCTCCATTCTGGTTCCCCCGTCCTTTCTTTGACATAAGGAATTTATACTCGAATTTAGGGGAGTATGATCTAGATTCTGCATGGGCCCACACCAATTGATCTGGTCTGTCTTTCAGTCTTACATTTGACCTGGAGAGCTCTAGGGTATAAGTCTTCCAATCTTTCTGCCAATGGGGTAGGAGATCCATCTCCTCTCCTGATTGCCACGCTTGACCCCAAATTGTTGAGTGACCCTGTTCCTCTACCTGGTTAAGGAAAAGAAATCCTTTGGATTCAATATGCGTGATAAAGTTTGGGGATAGAGAATAATTTTCATTACATCCCACCGCGGGGTCTTTCCCTATTCGAATATTTTCCCCGTTCTCAATCTACCAAGACAGACGTTGCTCAATAATATTGAAAGCATCTATGGTAGCCTTCCAAACCACTGAAACATTCCCTCCTTTCTTGTTGGGATTTCTTATCCAATCTTCTAAAAGGATCAAGTCTATGTATTTCCTTTTTACCACTTTTGTCCAGAGATTTTCCATTTTAATTATTCTCCACCCTAATTTAGCTGCCAGTGAAGGACCAAAAGCTGCGAGGTCTTTAATTCCTCACCCTTCCCAATCTTTTGGTCTTGCCACTTTCTCCCAAGTAACCCAAGGAAACACTGATTCCTCCTTTAAATCTGCCCAGAGAAATCTACTACAAATCCTTCTTATCTTTTCTAGAATGCCTTTAGGTACCCATGTCAAAGCTACCTAGTATACCGAAATCGCTAATGGAACAGACTTGATTGGGGTCAGCATTCCTGTTCTCAAGAGCCACTTGAATCTCCAATGAGTAATTCTAGCTTCTATTTTTTCTAGCAGCCAGTTCCAGTCCTGTTTCCTATAAGCATTCAGTTTCAACCAAAACCCTAGATACTTGAAAGGATCATCGAATTTGTGCACATCAAAGGGTAGGACTGATGAAATTTTTCTTATCTCTTGTCTGTTAAATCCTTCCAAAATCAGCTATGATTTCCTATAATTCACTTGCATTCCTATGGCTTTCATGAATAGCTCAAGAATCCTCTTGAGTTCCCTTATTTCAAATATATTCCCATTGCTGAATAGTAAGATGTCATCTACAAAGAGTAAATGAGAAATGAACATATTGACCACTACTTCCAAACCTCTCGTGGTTCCTTCCCTTTTGGCCTTCAAAACTAATTGGCTCAGCCCTTCTACAACCAGCAGAAAGAGCAAAGGTGACAAAGGGCATCCTTATTTTAGTCCTCTTTCTCCTTTGAAAAAGGGGGAGTCTTCTCCATTAATCAGGAACGTAAAACTAACACTAGTGATGCACCCCATGATCCAATTGATAAAGTCAATTTTGAAGCCCAGGTGTGTTAATAACATCCTAATATAGGTCAAATTGATTATGTCATAGGCTTTTAAAAGATAAATTTTCACCACTGCTCCTTCCCTTTTCATCTGTTTAACGCTATGGATTGTCTCTTGAGCAACCCCAATGGCTTCGTGGATCTGTCAACTATCCAAAAACCCACATTATTCATTTGAAATGAATCTTGACATAATCGGTTTTATACGAACTGATATCACTTTTGCAATAATTTTGTAAATGAAGTTACATAGTGATATAGGCCTAAAGTCTTTAAAGGATCTCGGGTCTTCATTTTTGGGGATAAGAGCTATAGAAGTTGAATTTAAAGGAGGATAGACAGCACCTTTCGTCCTGGATTCTTCGACCACCTCCATTAATTCCCATCCAATTTAATCAAAGAAATGTTGGAAAAGTTCTATTGTCCACCCATGTGGGCCTGGGCTCTTGTCTTTTGCGATAGATGTTATGATGCTTTGGACCTCCTCCTTTGTGACCTCTCCCATCAAATCCTCTGCTTCTTCCTCCTCCACATAACGAGGAAAGCATTGGGTTGTTCTAATAACCTCTGCTAATGTTACCACCCCTTGATCAGTGAATAATATCTGAAAATTACTTCTCCCCATAAGCGAGAGAGATTCAAAAGTATTTGCTTCTCTGCCCTCTTCATCTTTTAGCTTCCAGATGGTATTCGATTTCTTCCTTCGTTTGGCATAATTGTGGAAAAATTTTGTGTTTTCATCTCCATCCTTTAACTAAATCGCTCTACTTTTCAACCTCCATTCCTCCTTTCTTGCTGGTAGGATTTTACTTCGATGTCTTTCCAGCATCAGTATTTTGTCCTTTTTCTCTTGATATTCATAGCTATCAAAATTAGGGCTTTCCAAATTTTGGAGTTCTATCTCAATTTGATTTAGTTCTTCATTTTGTTTCTACTTCCTAGACTTCGCCCATTCTACAGTAGATTTTTTCAGTCTTTTCAGATTTTCCATCAATAGAAAGTTGTTATCCTCCATGGAGTTCCTACTAGGAGTTCTCCATGTTTCTTTAAAGAGCTTATTGAAGGATTCCTCCTGCAGCCAAGTAAGATTGAATTTAAAAGGTGTTGTCAGCTTTAAAGGAGGCTTGGATAGCTCCAAGAGTATAGGAAAGTGATCTTAGTTTCCTCCCTCTCCCACCCATTGATGGAAAGCCAGAATCCTTGAAGCTAAATCTTCACACAAAAGAAACCGATCTAGTCTTTTTGCAATTCTAGCTTCACCCGTTCGACGATTCCTCCAAGTGGGTCTTAGCTATACCAGATATACATCTATCAAATTATGGGAGTTGAGTGCATTCATAAAGAAGTCTAATAATGGTTTTACTCTGGCTGATGGCCCCCATGTCTTAGCATTTCCAATAGAAAAATTTAGATCTCCTCCTATCGCTAGGTTTTGGTTCCTCATCACTGATTTTGAGAGGAGGTCATTCCAAAAGGAGGCTCTCCATTGGAAAGGATCATATATATTTAAAATCATCATAGGAAATCCAAATTCAGGGGATTGGACTTCCATAATCAACACATGTTCCACCCCCCACGGGTTTATTAATTTCAACCTTCCTACCCTCATGCCCATGGCAAGACCTCCCGAGTGACCTATGGAATCCATAGCTTGAAAATGCCAACCTGGGAGAAGAGAGTTTAAATTTGACAAAACTTCCTCACTCATGCCTAAAGTTTCTTGCAACATGAGGACATTAGGGTTAAAATGCTGGATCATCTCCTTAAGGTCCAGTTTTTTGGGTTTACTAGCTAAACCCCTACAGTTCCATGAAAGGAAAATCAGTTTATAACCTCCACATAGGGTTTCATAGCTCTAAGAACCCTAGAGATAGATATTTGTTTACCATCTGTGACATCAAACTTTGCTTTCACCTGAGATCTTGACAGGTTTGACTTCGTACCCTGAGATTTCCACTTGGAAATCAGGGTTAAGTCCATACCTAAGCCCCCAATTGGCTCCATGGAATCTAGTTTTTTGTCATGTGAACAGAGGTTATAATGTTTTGCAACTATAGGAGGAACAATTCTCTCTTCAATCTTCTCATCCAGAACTCCTTCACAGTTTAGATTTTATTGGGGGATGGAAGTAATGATGCTATCAACTTGAGCATGTTCAACAGATATTTGACCATTACTAATGAGAGCACTATAATTAAATCTAGCATCTTTAATTGCTAATGATGGAAATAAGGATGTACTGCTAGAGTCCAGGTGCATACCCTTCGTGTCTTCAAGGAGGGTTGCAACCAGATCTTCAACGAAACACTGGACACAATTTCCAGGCTCGAGTGGCAGTTTAGGTACGTCCTCCCAAGCTGAATCCTCTTGGTGAGCCTGCTCCATAGACTTATCCTCCTTGCTCCTCTCCAAGTCCATGGGATCCAACTCCTGAATTTCATCTGACCCAGATGCCCTCTCCTTCTCTACTTCCAAAGAATCCACCTCAGCTTTCTTCTGTTTCCTTTTGTGCCGAAAGCCCAAGGGACAATCCCTTGCTAGGTGACCATACACATGACATCTATGACATCTGAAAGGTAGATGTTCATAATACAAGGGCTGATAAAAAATGAAGTCTTTATATTGGATTTTGATGTTTTCCACCAGACCTTCTCTGGGATTCAAGCTAACCAAAATTCGAGCCATTGCCTTATCCTTAGTTTGAAGAAAGGACATATCAGTTTCCAAATAAGATCCAAGGTGGTTCCCTATGGATCTAAATACTGAGTCTACCCATAAGAAAGGAGGCAAACCTGGTACCTACAGCCAAATAGGAATGAGCTTGACCTTCTCTCGCTGCGTGTCAAATATTGGAGTCCAATGCTTGAACAGAACAGGGTGGCTGTTGAAAGCCCAATTTTTCTCCAACACCCAATCCACCACTTCCTTTTTCTCAAATTTCATTATAAACTAAGCTTTCGCCAGGACGATTACCTGGATACCTTTGTCTAGAGCCGACTACCATTGTTGTGCCACCCAATTTTTGATAAATTGGGCTGAATATTTCTTACCCCTCGCTCGTCCCACTAGAGTATGCTCAGCCACCTTAATAGCCTCCTCTATCTGGCCATCCATTCCCTAAACGAGGTTCACTGCAGGCTATTTTTTCTTTATGATTTTTAGTTTCTTCCTTTTTTCCCCCATCTGCCTCTTGCCTGAGACCTCCTCCCTAGTATGGGTGACTGCAACACCATTTGCTGCTTCTTCCTGCTACGGGGACACGTTCTTCTCTAGGGTAGGGTTTCCTTCTTCAGATTTGTCTGGAAAACTCCTGCTTCCAGATCCTCTTACTAACCCTTCTGAAAGCCCTAAGTCCACTGCATGTCTACCAATTTCATTTTCAGGGACTTCATTCTTGAGGCCCGAGCCCCAACCAAACCCTATGCCTATCGTCCCAACTGCGAACCTAGGGTTTGACAAATCTCTGGCAAGAATGGTTCTGTTGATGGCCAGCGATCGTTCTTCCTCGGCCAACCCTAAATAAACTTTGAGGCCACCTCCCGGGCTATTCCAAATCCAATTTCTCGACCCACAAGTAAAAACAACGTCCTCAAGCCCTCCAAAAAAAATACGCTCTGGTGAGAGGGGCTTTACATTATTTACTTGTGGAAAATGATGTGCGTCTACCTGAGAGAAACCCTCCTCCTATGATATTTGCTCCTGTGGGATGAGATAACATGTACCACCTTGACTATTGAGCACGGCTAGCCCCAGACTTTCCTCCAAAAGGTCGTTTGCTTTCCTGTTCCTCCACGGCACTTCAGAAACAGACTTCAAATTCCCATGGCAGCCAGCTGGCCTGAAAAAACGTTCAATATTTTGAGCAGTTAGCTCCTTCCCCCACACCGACAGAATATCCCCTGGCTCGGATCGAGATCGATGGCTTCCCTCGGTTTTACCATGGTTAATCAAATTACAGTAGGTTAATGCGGAAGCTGCCAACGGTCCGTTCTCGCCTTTTTTGATAGGGAGTAACCTAGAGGATCTCGGTGATGGTGACAACACAAAAGGAAACCGGGAACCAAACCCTCGAGTTGTTTCCTGCTGCCATATTCAGACAGGGGCATTTGCGGCCCACGTTCCCAAGCTCCTCACTTACGTCCATCCAGATGTCCCCATCTAGAGCCGCGATCTACCACCTACTCTCCCGTAGTCTCACTGTTGTCCTCCTCTGTACACACCTGTCGCCATCGGGGACTCCAGGTTCTTGCTTGTGGAGCCTTAA
The DNA here is from genome assembly GCA_000404065.3 of Pinus taeda. Classification (NCBI taxonomy): domain Eukaryota; kingdom Viridiplantae; phylum Streptophyta; class Pinopsida; order Pinales; family Pinaceae; genus Pinus; species Pinus taeda. The sequence continues at coordinate 48,519 of APFE031109879.1, read as the reverse complement.
GCCCTCGGCCCTCCTAGCCACGACCAAACCCTAGCTCCTGCAACCTGATCATCGATCATCCAAGCAAACATCACTAAACAACCCTCATAAAAAAGTCTAGCTTAATTTTAAAGTTTTTAGAAATTAGAAATTATTATATATACTTTTGCTGCTTCAAAATTTAGACCAAACAAATATACATATTAATATTTTATAATTGATTTCTAAATTTCCATCTCCATAATTAAATTTAAAAAATAAAACTATACACACTACTTATTTATTATTTTTACAAAAACATTTATTTCTAATATCAATTCAATATTAAATAAATTTCTATCCTTAATAAATCTAGGACTAATATAGAGAGATAGCTTAAACATTATGCATCAACAAATCTCGTAAATCATTTTCAAATCTTCTTTAAAATTTCAATATTTCCTTATATTATTTTAGTATCATATTTATATATTATTTTAATTAAAATTTACCACTTATAATATAAATAATTATATATAAATTAAATTAGATTTTATATAATATATTACTTATATATATTATATAATTTAATAAACGTTAAATAAATATAACCAATTCTATTTATATTTTTCATAAAATTTTATTAATTTGCTTACTGGGCATATTTTTTGTTTTAATTATAGTCTATATATTTGATATCATAATATTCTACTATTAAACATAGATATGAACATTTATATAACCTGCCATTACATTAAATTATACCATATATTCATTTTAACATTATAGAAGTTGAAAATTAAATTTATTTTTATATGTATCATGCTAGAGTAATATTCATAATAACCTATCAAACACTATATATACAAGTTGCAATTCTCATAATTATAATCCTAATGATAAATATATTAATTTGATGATCACTCACAATTAAAATAACTAATTAATAAATAAAAATTCAAAACTTCTGCTCTCTCATTCAGACTTTGATGTAACGATGTGATCTCCTTCCTCACCGACTTTCAAAATAGTAAATTCATTTTGCGAAGGACAACTTAGATGGAAATTTTAATGCTAGGGCTTGACCTTTACTTGTAAATTCATTTTGCGAACCACAACTTAGGTCGTAATTTTAATGCGAGAATTTAGGGTTCCATCTTAACTCTAGGCATTTAAAAAACGGGGCTTAAGAAAACAGTAGAAGAGCAGTAACGGAACTGGGATTTTTCTCTCACTATCGATATTCTTTTACACTAATTTTATTAAATTCGTGGGTTGTTTTAAAAAACTAAGCAATTTATCCATTTCTCATCTCAAAATAAGCGTAGGGACATATGATTTAGTACAGAGGTCTGTAGCCCTAAGCCTACTACAAACAAGTTGATGCCCCCTTGCATTCCCTTCCCTAAACACTATGGTTATTACCACTACCGTAAACCTCCTCCATCACCAAACCCAACCCCAAGAAAATATTTTTCTGCTTTATTTTAATTTTCTGAGAAATACTGTCATGTATGAGTAAGCACATCATCATTCTACTCACTAGGAACGGGCTGCCAGAACACTTGTCGTCACTCGTATCACCCTGGAAACATCACGTAGGATGTTGTGCCTTGCACCACTCCCAGAACTTAATTGCCCCTGTCACGTCAATGAAACAGAGCACAGGGGGAATCTATCTTGGTTTTCATTGGAATTGTCTATCTTAGGCTTTATTGGAGATGATATTAGTGATTTTTTTTTGTGAAGTTTAGCTTTTATTGCTATTTAATTTTTTAGATTTTTTTGTGTTGGAATTGGGTGAAAAATTTGAGGTGAAATTTTGATTTGTGTTATTTAAATTGATTTCTTTATTGTGATTGATTCAGTATGTGAAAATTCCTTATAACACTTTGCTTGTACAAGGTTACCCATCAAACTTATGATTTCAATAAATTTTTGCAAAAAATAAACCAAAAAAATTGTCCATAAAAACAACTAGCTAAAAACAAAGTTTCTATTATGAAATGCATGTTGTCTCTTAGGTTTGACTAAAGAAATGATAACACTCAACCACTCTTCAAACCCACCTTCTCCACGCATGCTCTCACCGCAACTTGCATGCTTTCACCGCAACTTCATGTTTGTACCTTTCTCACCATGCCATCCAATCCTCTTTCCACGTCGACAGAACAATCTATGGGAGCCACAAAACTAGTTTGAAATTTTTTCAAAATCGTCGATAAGCCGGACAACCGTCCATAGCGTCTATGGTGGTGTTTAGCTTTTAACATTATTAAATTGTCCATTCGACTTGAATAGGGCCCCTCTCAAATAAGTAAC